>PVIH01020366.1:10070-32723 GCA_004025045.1 Sigmodon hispidus | reverse complement strand
GGGAAGAGACCTTGAATAAGGATATATAGGGAAAGCTGAACACAAAGAAAATATATGTGTAGCAATCTTATTTGTATTTCTACCCTTGATAAGCCATGCTTATGATTCTTATCCTCTGTATAGTTATTGTTAACTCTTCTGCATTTTAAATTCTTTTTACTGTTTTTTTGATAAATACAAAATAAAGAAGGAAAAAAAATTCAAAGCCAAAAAAAAAATAATATGTGTTTCCATGTTTTTATTTGATTCTCATATGTTCCAATGCTAGCATGCCCCACAGCATTAAAATCAATGAAATTGAGAACATGGCTGTCCATGTGTGTTGAGTTGCTCTTGACTATGCTGTTAGTTGTTAAAGGCAGGTATGTGGGCTGCAAAAGTGTTCCTTCAGATTGAATAAATACCCAGTACTGAGAGGAAGTGACAAGCACCAAACCTAACATTTTGAAGATCTTTCAGCAACATTCCTAGGGTTCTTAAATAATGAATCGACACACTTGGTACTTATTTTTTTTCCACATCACTACTGATATTTCTTTCTACAGGAGTTCCTTAGTTTGATTGTAATTTTAGAGAAGAGCACAAATGTTTCTGAGTTGTAGTCAGAGGTTTTTCTCCTGCACGGCAAGTCCCACAGATACTTAGTCCCAAATAATCATACAAAGACTAGTTTTAATTATGAGCTGTTTGGTATATGGCACAGCTTTAATACTTGCTAACTCTTATACCTTATATTAACTCAGGATTCTATCTAAGTTTATCCATGTGGCTTGGTACCTTTTCTCAATGCAGTATTCTGATCTTTCTTCCTCTGCATCTGCTGGTATCTCTTGTTCTGCCTTTTCTCTCCCAGAATTCTCCTAGCCTGTTTGCCCTGCCTCTACTTCCTGCCTGCCTTCTGGTAAATTAGTATATTATTAAACCGATATTCACATTGTATAGAGGCATAATCTCACAGCACTGAATATCATGCTGTACACTGAAAGCCTATGGTGCTTCATGTCTCTTCCAAATGTTGATACTGAACAATGACATGTAAGAGAGAAGGAAGCAGGAGTTACAGACATTAGAGAAGTCTTCAGGGCCACTACTAAGGGCACCAGGATGATTCCAAGATCTATTAAAATGCTTTGACCAAATCACATGACAAGACTTGCCATGACTGAAGTGGCAGCTGCCCTGGTCTTTGAAAGAAAAGTTCACAAACTGAAGATGGAGACTGTCAGCTTATGCACAGATGAGCTGTTAAGAGAGTTCAAAAAGCTCCATATAACAAAGTAAATGTTGGGCAGACAACAAAACTACTTATAGTTTTTGCTCTTTGAGAAAAACCAGGTTGTAGAAAAAAGACACAGTTGCTGATACTATACAAGACAAAATGTCTTAGTTATTATTTTGCTGCTATAATATGCCACCATGGCCAAGACAATTTGTAGAAGGAAGAGTTGAGTAGGAACTCACAGTTTAGAGTCTGTGACCATCACAGCAGGGAGAATGGCAACCGACAGCTGCTAAAGCAATAGCCAACAGCTCTCATCTCAATCCACAAGCAGAAGGCAGAGAGAGCTAACTGGGAATGGAAGCCTTTTGAATCTTCAAAGACCTCTCCTAGTGATAGGCCACCTCCAACAAGGCCATACCTTCCTATCCTGCACAAAGAGTTTCACCAACTGGGGACCAAGGTTTCAGATATATCAGCCTGTGGAAACAATTTTCATTCAAACCACCACACTATACTTAAGTAACATTTGGTGATGTTAAAGAAATGTGAAAGTTTTAACTAAGCATGGGCATGAAAAACAGGGATGAGACTGATAAAAATGAGATGTGACCTTATTTAGAGATAGTCTTTCCAGAATTCAATTGAGAAGTCGTTAGAGTAGATCCTAGTACAATATAACTAACTTATAAGAAGTGGAAATTAAGGCACAGACATAGCAGAAAAGACACCAGGAGACACAGGAGATGCTGTGTTGCTGTGTGGCCATCCCATCTCAACTGGAAGCCCAGCAGGAAGCATGGGAGAGTCCCGCCCTCAGAGTCCTTGAGGTCAGCCTGCCCACACTCCAAATCAGACCTCCAGACTCTACAACTGAGCAACATCAAATGGAATTGTTTAAACTCAGTAAATTGTAGTTTACTTTATTTTACTTTACTGTGATAATCCTGGCAATTTAGTATGCTAATAGGATACACTGGAAGAAGAAGTTGTTTTTTTTTTTTTTTTTTTTTTTTTTAAATTGGGAGAATTACTTGAGGTTTTTTTGTAGGCTCTGGCTCTGATGTAAAAGGCTCTGATTTAAAATGTGGTAAAGTTTTTTGGTTTTGTTTTGTTTTAAACCAAGTTCATAGAAAAGTTATGGAGTCCTTGGAAATAATTCTTTGCAGACATTGAGCAGATTGAGAGACTTAAATATGGACTTAGCTATTAAACTCCATAAATTATGTTGTGAATATATATAAATACACACACACACACACACACATATATATACACATGATTGGTGGATATAGATAGATGATAGTTTCATAAATTGCTGATAGATATCTGATGATAGATGACAGATTTATGAAAAATAAATAGATAATAGGTGACAGATAAATAGATGGCAGATGATAAATGATAGGTAAGTAATATATAGCTAGATAGCAGGCAGGTGATTGATAGTGATAAATAATTTATAGTTAGATGATGTATGTGAGTTAGTGACTAAATTTTATGTGTTAATTACATGGATTATTTAAGGTTGTATGCATAATAAGAATAGTATACTGCTTAGATAGTATACGATAACATACTATATACCATAGTCACATATAAAGCACATGTCTGCATGCCTCTACTTATATCTCAGCATATATTTCTATACAAAATGAAGAAACTTCCAGAGAAATTTCTCTTCAAACATTCTTAGTTTTAAAGCTAATGGTTTTTGTACCTATATTATTATTTCAAAACTTAATTTGGGATAGGAAGACCAGATATAGTGCCAGAACAATCATTATGGTGCTTACAATCTCCAGCAGGCATTGCCCTATACTATTCACTACTCATTTCATACTGTTAAATTGCTTTGTTCTATTGCTAAGTGAAAGAACAGTTCTGTTCCTGTGGGTGTTTTTGTAACAGCCACACTAAAATTTCTAACATTTAAGATATAAGAATGCTTAGTGACATTAGAAAAATTACTCTAAGCAGCAATTTCAGTTCTTAAGTAGATTTGAAAACATTGACTTTCATATTTTTTTCAAATTAATCCTTTACAGATCAATGTTCACATTTTATCACAAAAAGATAACATTAAATTTTCTTCCACAAAAGAACTGAATACAAAATTGATAAAATTGCTTATTCATAAATAATGTTTATTTACACTGAATAAACACATTGTGGTTGATAATATAAATAATGTCATGTACCTCATATTTAAACAACTCATGCATTGAATAAGTGACAGATTGATCATAAAGCATCTTTAAACATTCTGTAATTTTTAAATAAATTCATCATTTTCATAGGGGATGTAGCTTGTGCCATGACATATGTGTAGAGACCAGAGGATAATTCTATAGACTTGACTCTCTCCTTGCAACTTTACAAGAATCCTAAAATCAAACTCAGCCTAACAGACCTGTACAACAAAAGCTTTTATCCATAAAATGGTACACCAACCCATCTTTAATTCTTATGCTTTATCTTCTGAATTCATGATGTTATAGCACACTTCAAAGCTAGAGCTTCATAATCTCAGCTATCAGATTCAACCTTGGTTGGAAGGTCTAGGTGTCACAATTGGAATCTATTCCTTCCAACTCCACAGCACTGTGTGATGGGAATCCCTAACAGTACTGTTGCCTATATCTGAAGTTTCCTCAGTGTCTGGCTTGCAAAATGCTCTGCACACTCTATCTTTGTTTTGGGTTTTATGTTTTACTTTAATGTCCAGGAAAAACAGTTAGATATCCAAGGCACTGTATAGAACTCAAACATGTCAGAATATTCCTTCACCTTCTGTCACACTAAGTTGTGCTCCCAGGCTGAGGTGCTCACCACCAGGCACTGAGTAAAACCCGGGCATGTCAGAGCACTCCTACACTTTCTGTCATGCTCAACCATGCTCCAAGTCTGGTGCTGCACAGTACTCATGCTCTATTCTTATCGCTTACTTTAATTAACCAAGAGAGTGTTTACAGTGAAGGCCCAGTACGTGACATGAAGATTTTCATTTTGTGTGATTGCTCTTTCTTAAATGTGTTTAAAAGATATCATGAGTCAGTTTAGTCTTGTGAAATTTCTCTGTACATCAACAAAGGCTCATGGATGGTGTAGACATTTGGGGGATGGTGATCATTTTAAAAGCCAACTTAGAATTCTAACCAGCAACACATACTCAGCAGGGTTGATGATATTTTTAAGAAACCAAATATACTGATATCTATCAGTAATAAAATGCAGAACCTTGGTACAGTGGATGGAAATATAGAGACAATACCACTTTACTTCAAGGGTCTGATGAGTTGTGACAAGTCTCTTCTGCTGTTCCATACCAGCAACAGTGTAGTCTGTGAATAGCCAGTAGGAGCAACCTGTAGCCAGAAGTCTCTGGCCCAGCCTAGTTTTAAGGTCCAGAACTTCAAACTACAGCACCCTATGATAGGGAGGCACAAAGTCCCCCGCCTCAACCTCCATCTTTGTTGTTCTTCTCTGGAAGATATTCTAGGATAGATCATTGCTTGGAAACTTTTTCATATGTAGGTATGAGTAGAACATAATTTGATCTTGAGTCATCATTCTACCCATACAGGATCTGTAACTGGGAGTCATACATTATGTATCTGTCACTGGTGGTTCCCAAGTAGACCATCATAGGAGACTTAGCACCAGCCCCTCCTAAGATACCAACCCAGGATAGGACTGAGGTCTACCATGGATTCTTGCAGGGCATTCAGACTGCATAGTGGTTTCAGAATTTTTAACTTTAAGTTTCTTATGGCAACTTACTGGTGTTGTATATTATGGGATTAAGCTTTTGTAGACCTAAAAGATATTCAAGTGAATTCTAGACCAACTTCAGAATATTTACTTCAGCTATTTATAACCAAATGAAACACTTAAAAGTAGATCCACATTTAAAGGTGAGACCAAAATCTATTCTCGGGAGTATAAGGAGTTGAACCTACTTTCCTAATCTTACATGAAAGTGCTTTGCAATATTATTTTCTTTCATAGCTTAGAAAAAGAGTCTACAAATAGACCTTCAGATTTGAATTTCTACACACACATGTGTTCTACACACCTCACATCCACTCAGCACTGAGCTGCTCCTTCTAACTGACTCAGTCCTCAATCAGATAGATCATTGGTTCAGAGGCTTGAGATCAGTAGAGCAAGCTCTGTTACTTGACCTTATTTAGCACACATTCTGTGTGGGAGAAAAGCTGTGTCTATAGGTAAAAATAGACTCTCATATGAGTACTTTGAATCCTCTGAATATAAGATCCCACATGTGAAACACAGTGCAACTATTTGATGGTAATGCAGTTATGTGCTAATATAAAACCATAGCCAGTATCTGTGGCAGTTCTCATTTTCTATGAGATGTCTGATGTCCTTGGGCAGAAAGCCATTTGTCTAAGCTCCCCAGGCAGAGCTGAGACTGAACCCCAGTCCCTTTCCCTCTGTGCTACAAGTTTCATATGGATTGTCTGAGTTTTCCTCATAATCTTGTGGAATTGAGACTGAATATAAAATGTCTTATGAAAAATATTTGTAAACAATGTAATGAATTGCCCCTTGTGTTTTATATACAGGTGATAACAAATATTGATGTCCCTAAAAAGACACACTAAAGTCTCTCCAGTCTATCGATATAATAGTACAAGGATCCAGAATAAAGGATCAACACAAATTAGGATAATTTTTGTGCTTAAAGAAAACTCTAACAACTTGGAAAGACATGGTAGCTGTGGATTTTTTATAAGATGAATTAATAAAGGGCCACATTTTAGCTTAACCCAAGCCATGTCATCATTCTAAATAAATCTTTCAGATTATTTATATATATTTATGGCACAACCTTATCTTTGATGCTTTGTAAAATTTTTACACATGTAGGTTTTTCCCTTCTTTATGTCCCTCAGTTTTTATGTCTACCAGGTTAAGCAGTGTTTATTCTGTATTTTATAATTGCTCTACATTGCTGTGCCATTAATATCTGTTCAGATATTTTCACCAAAGCAGTACTGTAAATCTTTTTAGAAGCTTAAAGAAAGCAAAGGAAAATAGCCATACTCAATTAGAAAAAATGTAGAAGTAACCAATACTGATTTTACTACCATATTGCTATGGCTTCTTAGGGAAAAGAGGAAGAGGAGGCTAAAACAGGACCATTATTAGATACGTGGCTTATTCTTATTCTTGTCTGGGTAGTTTTTGGATTGATGGTGATAGGAAAATTTAGATGCTAGATAGATAGATGTATTCATGTACATATATGTGTGTGTGTCTGTAGAAAGATTATATGGAATATGGATACATTCCTGCATGTACATCATATTTCCTCTTTGCTATTATATACTAGACATTCCACTCTTTGTTCTGACAGGAAAATATGAAGTCTTTTTTTTTAAATTAGTGTGATTACCCAATGCAGAAAAGATAATCTCTAAAACCTTAAAAAAAAACCCTAAAATGCACAACTGATGATAAAGGCAGTATCTCTACCCCTTGGACCAATGATTATAGAGCTTTATCTGTTCCCTGGGGTTCTGATTGGCATTTCCTTAAAGTGTTTATTTAAAAATTTAATTATAATCTTTTTCTATATTACTTTGAAATATAGTTTAATAAAATAGATCTCATCAGTTTTGCATTTGAAGAATGTCTCTCTAGGATTTTGGATTCACCTTCTGGAATATACTGTAAGATTAAAGCAGACTCCATCTTCCAAGGTCATCAGAAATGTGGGAGCCAAAGTTCAGCAAAGCACCTTGCTTCCAGTGTAGCTGCCTTTGCACAGGAGATCTGAGAAAGTTTAATTTTCTTTTGAAAATACACAATTGAGAAACACATATGACCTATGTTCTGCTTTACCTCAGCTGCTAAAACTTCTGATGGTTTTTGTTTCAACAGAGTTAAGTTCAAACTATACTTTCGTTAATACTACAGTGGGCATAAATAAAGTCTTCCATGGATTTTTAACTTTTTCTAGTGTATTCAATGCTTTTCCTGGCCATTAATGTTGCTGAAAGTGTTTATTTCTAAACCTAGGAAAATAAAGCAAGAGAATAAGTGACACTGTTGAAAGAGCAGAACCAATGCCATCCTGAGAACAGGCCCCCACTAGGTATTGAACCCATGCCTTCAAAATGTGCTATAATAACAGAGTTCAAAGTATACATCCCAGATACAGTCAAACAGGAGGCATGGTAGTAAAATTTAACAAGAGTCAGATGTCTCTGCAGACATTCTATTTTTTGTCATAAATCCTGTCAGCATTCTATAACCATTAACACTTTAAGGCCTATAGCCAGACCAATGATTTTAAAAGATTATCTCGCCCATTGTCCCCTTAGCTAATCCTAGAATGCCAAGACATACAGCTCCCTGCTTGTGATTTTTTCCTATATAAGCCCTTTGTAATCAGGGCTTGGAGCTTCCTACTTCACTCACTGTAATTGGAGTGTGGGTAAAAGTTCTTGCCTTGACTTGAATAAAGAAACCTTTGTTTTTGCATTGGGAAGTCTTCTCTGTTGGGAGTCTTGTGACATGGGCACGACAACTGTGAATCTACCACAGTCACTCAACAAATGTTGATACTTTGCTAAAGATCCTTGGCATTCCTCTCCAGTTTTCTTCCCAGAGGTCATGGCCATAATGGACTTGTGGAGCAGCTATTGGTCACTAGAGAAAGGAAGAGAAAAATTTACACACAAACCATGGTGCTGATAAAAGGAACAGAGCAATGTCTATTCCCCACATGTCCAAAATCAGGACTCACTGTATTTGGGAAAGATACTATGACAAACTTTCCCACTTGGGCATTTCCACTTAGAAACTTAACTTTTGGGTTTGAGCCCTAGGATCATCCTGAGGTAAATCCTTTTTCTGTAGCCAACCCAGATGCCTAAGGATAGCTTAGTGCAGATTCTGGGTTATCCATTGAAAGACATTTTACTATTTCCTAATTAATGAGAGACAAAAGTAAAAAATATTGTTCCTGGATTGAAGAAGTCAGGGGTCCTTTATTCTAAAAATAGTCACAGACATGAGTTTATCCATTTAGTTAACAACTCACAGTTCAAAACTGTGTTATAGTAAGAGGTTTTTGGCTTGGCCAGTAGGGTCTAGACTTATAGACTTGTAGCTTTAGACTGTTTAGTCTTATGGTTTGGACCTGCCTGTTTTGTTTAGCTCTTTAAAAATGACTTAGACATTTATATTAATTTTATATTGTTTGGTCTATGGCTTAGGGATAGTGTTAATTAGTCTTTATTTTAATTTGATTTATTTTTATATCTTTGTTTTGTTATGTGGACTATGGCTTATTTTTTATGTTGATTTTTGGGCAGCTGGATTTTTTGACTTTGTCTTTTTTATTTATGTTTTGATTTTTTATATTTATGGTACCTGTCATACCATAAAAAGTTTTTTTTTATTTATAGTATATAGACAATACTGTGTGCTATGCCTACAAGTAATGTTACCACAGAGCTTGTTTTTTTTCCTAGAAATGGAATTTGGGTTGAGAATGTATGAATCTATATTTGTCAGACAAAGCTTAGAACCCAAGAGATCCAGGTAGACCTTAGGTTGAGCATTAATAAACACCAAGTTTAGTTTATGATGAGGACTTTATTTTTCCTAAAATTAAATGTTGTGGTCTTGTTAACATCTTTGATACTTTATGAGCTTGTAGAAAAGGATTCTCTCTCAGAAAAATTTACATTTTTATATTTTTACTGTATATTATGCTTAGCATTTGTTCCCATCAAGTATTATAAAGTTTAGCTGCACAAAGTCTTGGTATGGTTTCAGAAAATTCTTTACCACAATGGTTATATAAATACCAGAATCTTTTATTCTACTTTCTGCTTATACTTTTCTGTATTCTATTGACTGGAACATTTGGAGTGAAAAGTGTGAGGATATGGGAAGTCTAGCCTGTATGCTTTGTTTTCTGTCTTTGTTCTGGGGTCCTGGGCTTCTCTTAAAAGAGGGGGGAGTATATAATTACACAAAAACATTATCAATATCTAATAATCTCTTTTATTGTCTTCTCTTATAACCTACCCTCACTAAGGCAGTTTTTGCAAAACAACACTATTATCTGTACACATTATCTGTAACATATTACTATAAGTTCAGACTTTACAAAGTCAAGTTGAATCTTTATGTTATTCAGGCTTTCTTCACTGTAATCAAACTCTTGTCAGAAAAAAAAATCTTTCAAAGGTTTCATCTCCTCATGGTAAGGCAGGCAAGGTAGACAGAGCAGATTATTTCATGTCAGCCAGAAAACAGAGTACATTGGCCACAGGAAGGTGCCAGAAAAAGTTATAACCCAAAAGATCTGTTCAACAGCGATCTGATTCCTATGTACACATGTGAACATACAAACACATAAATACTTCTTATGCAAACCTTTATGTACATGTGCTCATTGACAAAAATGTATACATTCAGACACACATACACACACACCAACAAAACAGAAACCAAACTGAATGAACAAACATCACCTATTGAGCCATAGTCTTCATTGTTTGGCCACCTCTGGGAATATGTCTCAGAGACACATGCATAGCAGTGTTTTATAATCTTTGCTCCTAGTAATACAATCAAGGAGGCAATCAAGATGAACTATTGATATTTTTCTTGCGAAAAGCTGCAGACACTGGTCCAGAGCAGAGTGAGAGATAAGCAGGTTCCAGCTCCTGGGTCTCTAGGAGACCTCATTGCATAGTCCAGAGACATAGTCCATAATCTGACCTCATGGCCAGTCCTGCCTAAACCAAGACTGGGAGGAACCTTCCCCAGCAATCCCCAGGGTCATATAGCAGATGGCCAGGCCCTGCCTCCAAGGAAAGCTAGGTCATCACAGATGGACATTTCTCTGGACCATGCAGACAACATGGCCTGACCAGAGTAAGAGATTGTGTAGACTTTGTATCCAGAGCAGACTGGAGACATTCAACCCCTGTAACCACAATTGAATAAGATCCAACTAAGACCTGACTAAGTGTGAACCAAGGAAGCAATGTGCAAATGCCAGTGCAAGAATACATATAACAATATAAAGAACAACAAGGCAACATCAGAAGAAGCTGGTGACTCTACAACACCAAGATCTGAACAGAGCAATGAAGAGGAAACAGAAGGAAACAACAGCAGAAACACCATTATGAAGATTATAGAAACCTTAAAAGAGGATATAAAAGATTCCTTTAAAGAAATAGAAAAAATACAAAAAAAAATTGGAAGAGATGAACACATCTTTGAAAGAAAACCAAGAAAAGGAAAACCAACAAATGAAAGAAGTATTCTAAGAACTAAAAATTGAAATAAAAGCAATAAAGAAGGCACAAAATGAGGTGAAGGAGGAAATAGAGAATCTGAAGAAACAAACTCTAAGTACAGATACAAGTATAACAAAAGAAGAGATGGAACAGAGAACCTCTGGAGTAGAAGACTCAATAGTAGAACTAGATAAATCAGTCAAAGAAAATGCTGAAACCAAAAATCCATAACACAAAACTTTCAGGAAATTTGGGACACCATAAAGAGACCAACCCTGAGAATAATAGGCATAGAAGAAGGAGAAGAAACCAGCTTAAAGGCACAGATAATGTGTTCAATAAAATCATAGAAGAAAACTTTTCTAACCTAAAGAAGGAAATGCATATAAAGATACAAGAAGCTTACAGAACAGCAAATAGATTAGACCCCCCCAAAAAGTCTGCTTGCCACATAATAATCAAACCACAAAACATACAGAAAAAAGAAACAATATTAAGAGCTACAAAAGAAAAGGGCCAAACTATCTATAAAGGCAAGTCCATCAGAAAAACACCAGACTATTCAATGGGAACAATGAAAGTAAGATGGGCTTGGTCAGAAGTTATACTGACACTAAAAGAGCATGGCTGACAAAGCAGACTACTATGCCCAGCAAAACTATCAATCACCATAGATGGAGTATGCAAAATATTTCATGACAAAGACAAATTGAAGCAATACCTATCCACAAATCCGGCACTACATAAAGCACTAGAGAGAAAACTCCAATTTAAGGAACCCAAATACACCCATGAAACCACAAACAATCAATAATCCTACAGAAGAAAAGCTCGAAGAAAGGAAATATACACAAGCTACCACCAAAAATAACAGGAAATAACAATTAGTGGTCATTAATATCCCTTAATATTAATGGACTCAATTCACCTATAAAAAGACACACACTAACATAATATACATAAAAACAAAAGCCAACCTTCTGCTCCATACAAGAAACATACCTCAACCTCAAAGATAGACACAGGCTCAGAATAAAGGTTTGGGAAAAGATTTTCCAATCAAATGGCCTCAAGAAACAAACTGGGGTTGCTATACTAATATTGAACAAAGTAGACTTCAAATAAAATCAATCAAAAGAGACCAGGATGGACATTACTTATTCATCTCAGAAAAATCAATGAAGATGAGATCCCAATCATGAATATTTATGACCCTAATATAAGGGCACCTTTACATGTAAAAGAAGCACTACTAAAGCTCAAATCCCCCTTCAAATGTCACACTCTAATAGTCTAATAGACTTTAATATCCCACTTTCACCCTTGGATAAATCAACCAGACAAAGACTCAACAGAGAAATAAGGGTTTTAACAGAGGCTATGATTCAAATTGACTTACTAGATTACAGAAGCTTCCACCCAAACACAAAGAAATATACAAATTTCTTGACTACATACTTGGTCATAAAGCAGTTATCAATAGATACAAAATAATGGGAATAACCCCTTATTTTATATCAGATCACCAGGGCCTAAAGTTAGAATTCAACAACAACAAAAATCACAGAGAGCCTACGAACTCTTGGAAACTGAACATCTCTACATTGAACCACCATAGGGTCAGGGAAGAAGTTAAGTTAATTTTTATTTCATTAGGAAACTTGTGTTTAAATGTGTACATCCAACATAGCCACGTCACAATACTTAAAATCCAAGTATTGCCATAGACAAGCCTTAATTGTATCTAGTAAGTATAAGATGTTATTTTAATTAAGCTATTTTAATATATAAACACCATTCCATCACACTTCTCTGTCAAAAGTTCAAACACTACCTACTACCATAATGCTTCTGATATCTACTGGTGGCCAGCTGCACTAAAGTGCACTTGTGGTGGAATGAAAAGGAGAGAGCAGAGAAATAGAAGAGGGAAGAGTAGTGAAGGATGTAGGGAGAATCTGTCTACAGTTTTCTAGTAAGGCCCCATCAGAATGGTGTCATACCTACATAGTTTTTTGTTTGTGAGAGATGCTGCCTGTCTCTTACCCTACTGCATCTGTGGTATGGATAATAGGAGCTGGAACATGGACAGCATTCCTTTTGCAATTTAGTTATCAAAGATGCATACCTTTAAATAATTTATAGATCCAGCATTTAGACATCATATTTACTGTGTATAGTAGATCTGAGCACATTCTTAAATGCAAAGGGAATTATAAAAATACCAAGACAGAGTGCCTTGTACTTTAGGTTGAATTGTATTTGAAAAGAGATATTGAAAAAGCAAACTGCAGTATCATTAAATGTCACTTTGGAAACAGAGTCTTTGAAAATGCATTCAAGTTTCAGTGAGTACATTTGAGAGTGCCTGAAGTTGATATGACTAAGCATTTTTATAAGAAGAGAAACATTACTGCACACACATTGTGTAAACACACAAATGAGAGAGAGAGAGAGGCAGGGACAGAGAGTATAGAGAGCATGTGTAATAAAAATTGGAGAATACAGTTGCTAGCTGGAGACTACTGAGGCTGACAGCAGCCATGCAATGAGAGGAAGGAAGCTAGAAAGGATTATCCCTACACATTTCTAAGGGATATGAGCCTACTGCAACCTTGACTTTGGACTTGAAGTCTCCAATCTAAGGCAATAAGCACCTGCTGTCTTAGGTGCTCAGTTTGAAGCACTCTGCTATGGCAGATGCAGGAAATGAGTACAGCTTCTCTTCCAGGACAACCCACCTACTGAGGTTTACTGAGCACCATGGTACTCCCTGCTGGACATTGAGTTATTTCTAAAGATGTATGGCAAATACAGTGTGACTACTTCCCTGGAGATCCGTGCCACTGTGATGTGTTTAGATGATTTGCCAGAGCTGACCTTGATGGGTAGAGTGCTAAAAAGATAGCCTGATTCCCTGGAGTTTTGTAGCATACTCTAAAATAATGTTTGAATTATATGTTTCTTTCTAGGGGGTACAAAGTTTTTAAAAAGAGGTAGAGTTAGAACCAGAAAACCTGACAAGAGGCAGTTATGCAAACTGCAGTTTGCAGCTTCTGTATGTATTAAGGCAGCATTTTTACAGGCTGGAGAGGCTGAGACCCATAAACCAGTTCTGTTAGTGCTGCTCTGCAATTTCCTGTAGCTTCTGCTTTCTCCAATTGCTGTGTAGTTACAAATTTGTATATTTTGTTGGTAATCACTCTTGAGTTTTGCATAATGGAATTTTGGTATAGATTGTGCATTTCAAATATGTTTGATCTAAGGAAAGCATTAGCAGTTCTTGGCAATTCTGGAGTGTCTGTAATAAAAGTTAAGCTAAAAGCAAGGGCACCTCCCCCAACAAAGGCCTTTGTTTCTGTTTAGGTATCATTATGTGTAACTAGAAAGAGAATTTGAAAAGCAGCTGAACTGTGTGAGGTTGTAGAGACACTGGTATCAGTTTGAGTAGCAGGGCATAGACTTATTTTTAGCTTTATAGTAAGTTGCAATAGGAAGGTCACAATGAATAAGTATTTCTGTCACATGTTCTCCATATCTAATCCTAATACCTGCCACAGGGACGAATAAACTAATCACTGTTTCCCTGGTGGGTAGTATCAGTGAAGCAGAAAGCATGTCAGCATTTCTTTCCTAATATTAAGCAAATGTATTAAATTATGAGTCTCAAAAAATTAGGAATGACAAACTCATTTACTGTCTCTTTCACTGAGTAAATTAAAATTTACTAGAAATAAAACTAGCAGCAGATAAAAGTGTCTTCTTCCCTTTGGAACTGTGATGACTTCAGTAGAAGACTTTAATTCAAAACAATGACAGTATCTACTTTTTGCCAATGAGGAACTGACTTGTCTCTTTTCTAGCATAAAAAAAGAAATGAAGTTGATTTATGAGGCTCAGATTATACTTCTCTTGTCTTGTAGTTCCTAATCCTGTTACATATACATGATCTTTTTCTTGCCTGAAGAAATAATTCATTGCTCTTTTTGGGTATTGCCATAACTGAGTTTTATCACTGGCACTCTGTGCTCATTGGGAGCCATTTAAATTGACCATTAGATTATAAGTTTTTTAAAACACTTTTTTTTATTTATTTATTTGCCTTGGTGTTTTGCCTGGAACTGGAACTACAGACAGTTGTTAGCTGCCATGTGGGTGCTGGGAATCAAACCCGGGTCCTCTGGAAGAGCAGACGATGCTCTTAACCACTGAGCCATCTCTCCAGCCCTAGATTATAAGTTTTAATAGTGCTCACCAACGGCTTGTATTTTCTTGCTTCATCCAAGTGGATCATTAGAAAATATGATGAAGTTTTCTGAAACAGGACACAGGGAAATAAAGCTGGAAATGTCTCCAAAATTTCCTCCATGCTTGTTAGTATCTCTGGTGCCAAAGGTGCCATGCAAAGCCCTACAGAAGAAAAGGTATCATGTAACTTACCCAGTGGTGACCTTGGCATTTGGTGATATTGACCTCCCAGGCAAGATACATTCACTGGTACAACAGAAGTGGGACATTTATGGAAGTAGCCAACTGTTTCATTAATGTATGTGAGGACTGTTACACATAAGGGAATCCATGTCTGAACTTAAAAACCTGTTCAAAAACTCATGGCTGGAGTGGTCACAAGGCCAGGGGTCAGGGAAACCACTACTACAATCAACAGACTCATTGTCAAGCAGCCTTTTAAATATTTATATTTAATTATTTAGATTAGTACTGCTCTCAACTTTGATTTAAGAAGATTATTTTTACTTGTAACTGGTCACATACTAAGAATGACTACTTAGGGATCAGCCTTAAATGGGACATCTTGTTGACCTCCACAGATGACAAAGGACTTTGTAGAAGAGGGCACGGAAAGACTGAAAGATCTGGAATATAGCTAGTAGTTTTGTGAAATGCTGTCTTCAGAACATGAGAGGCTGTTTAATCAGAAGCTCATAGTAGCTAAATATCACTGCTCAACACTTGCACGTGAATGAGCCAGCTGAATTTCTAGCATAAATGAGGAAGCAGCTCTGAAGTTCCCATCCCTAACTGAGGAACTTTTGGTAATTGATGGCTGCTAGGGTAAGGAGAATCACTTTTCTCTGGGAGTGTTATGCTACCTGGAATAAGGAGGCATGATGATTTGAATGAGAATTGTCCCCAGAGGCTCAAATGTTCGAATCATTGGTCCTCCAGTTGGTGGAACTTTAAAGTTTCAAAAGCTCATCCCTGGCTCAGTCTCTTTCTCTCTCTGCATCTAATTTGCAGATCAGATGTGAGGTCTCAGTCACTGTACTAGTGCTATGCCTGCCTGCTACCTGCCATGCTTTTCACCATAACGATCATGAATTCACACTCTGAAATTATAAGCAAGCCAAATAAATGTTTCTTTTATAATAGCCTTGGCCATGCTGTCATTTCACAGCAATAGAACAATAACTAAGACAGTAGATTATAAAACATCGTGAAGGACTCAGAGATGGGAGGTACATGTGTTAAGGGTTGAGGGAGACTCAAAGGAGCAGTTGATATGATAAAGATGAATTGTATATATGAGTTAATTATCAAAGAATAAATAAAAATATTAAAACTATATATGAATCTTGTTCCTCTTGGTACTTTTGGGAATTGAGGACAGTGAACATCACTGAAGGGTACCGCTCTATGCTCCAATTGTGAATGCAGCTCTATGAGGTGGGGACACAGTATTTAATTCTTCTGTTTATTTAACAAACATAGTAGAAGACAATATGTTAAAAAAAACAGGCAGGTGGAATGAGAGGTTTATTTTTCCAACTTAAGCAACCTCATCTTGTGAAAAAAGATTAAATTTAATTTTCTAAATTGAAAGAAAAAAATTTTAAAATCACATTTGATAGTTTAATACATTTATAAAATTTCACAGAGCTACATAATTACTTCTCTAATTCTCCTATTATTTTAATAATCTCCGACCATTAGGAATCAAGCATTTATATAGTTTTGGATTTTTCAACATTATATAGTATAAATGTTGATATTTTACATGCAACTAATTACTTGTAAAATATTTAATGCTTCAGAAAACATGTATGTCTTAGTCTGCTGTTTTGATTGCTGTGATAAAGACCATAACCAAAGACAACTTAGGGAGAAAAGGGGTCACCTTACAATTACAGTCAAGACTGAAGGGAAGTCAGGCAGGAACTCAAGCAGAAACTCAACTCCAGAACTGAGGTAAAGACCGTGGAGTGTTGTACACTGGTTTATTCTTCTTGGCACTTTTTATTCTACCTGTCCAGGCCTGGCACTGCCCATAATGATCTGAGCCCTTCACAATAATCATTAATCAAGATAGCCCCCAAGCTTGCCACAGAACAATCTTGTGGAAGCATTTTCTCAATTAAATTTCCATTCTTTCCCAGATATATCTAGGTTTCTGTCAAGTGGATGAAAACTAACCAGAACACTTCAACATTTTTTTAAAATATATATTACTTTCCTACTCCTCCAGAAGAGAAAAAAATGAATTTATATCATATTAAATTTCCAGGTTTGCCTTCACTTGTTACACAGAGTCATGTGAAAACAACCCACAAAGAAGCTAAAGATACTGGATGGTGGCAACTGAGCAAACTATCATTGTGTCAAATAGCCAGTTGGTATCATTGTAGTAAGAGTAAACAGCCCTTCAAAACAGACAGAAGGGTGATACTCAATAGTGATGTAAGCTGAAGCCTCCAGGTAACACACAGGGATCCAGTTTGCATGGTGGCAGGGCCATCATGTGTCCTGAAACCTGTTCCTGTTGGAATCCATGATGTGCTTCAGAAAATACAAGGACTTGAAAATCTCTGAGCAGCTCTGCCTGTGTACCACCAACCACCTCTCCTTTCAGACAGTCTGGCCATCAATCCCCACATAGTGTTGACAATAATCTTATGACTTACATGCTAGTTTGTGTCACTCAAGTGTTGACTACTGTATACTTCAAATACATTCAGAACTAATGCAAAGTTTAAAAGCTTAAGTATTTACATAGTTTTATTTTATTTTATTTTATTTTATTTTAGAGACAAGGTTTCTCTGAGTAGCACTGGCTGTCCTAGAACTCACTCTCTAGGCCAGACTGGCCTCAGATTCAGAGATTTAACTGTGCTTAGCAAGTGCTGTGACCAAATATGTATGCTCTCAATTGCCTGGCAAATTTTCATATTTTTAAAGAAATTGATTCTTCTAGTTTGTTCTTTTCATTCTTGAACTATAGCTTCTTAATCTAGTCTGTTCTGTATTTTCTAGATTGCAAGTTGACTTATTTTTTTGTCCTACTTGGGTTTTCTAAATACTACAGGAGGAGCATCTGGGACAATAGTTTCCACTTGGACTTTGTCATCACTGTATACTAGCTTTTAACAAATGTTTGCATCCAGTGGGATCATGGGTGATAACAATTATCAGATGTATTTTTTATCTCCTACACATTCTATATTTAGAAAATTTGTATTAGGCTCAGAAAGCAAGGTATCAGTGGGAATTTAAATAAAGTAAAGAAAGAAATAGAAAGTACGGAAGCAGGATGAGTGACAGTCCTTCAGAAAGCGACTTTCCTACTGTAGCTGGGACGATCATCACACTATAGCTTTTTATTTCTTCACTTGTTATAATGTCTGGGTAACAGTTATGTCCTAAATGCCAATTAGTATATTTGGAAAGGTTTTCAATTTAGATAATAACTCTCTATAACTAATGTTTAATCAAATAAGCAAAAGTAGTAAAAAAGAAATATCCATTTGTATGCAACACAATCAGCAGGCATTCAAAGCAGGACACACTGACTGAGGGCAGGACACACCGACTAAGAAGGGAAGTGGGAAGCATCTGTGTTATCAACTCTTCTCTGACTCAATCACCTCGATCTGCTCTCTCTTCTGTCCAAGAAATTTTTAAACAATGCCTACTTAGAAATGAGAAAACAAAGACCTGTGCATTCAGTGTATAGCAGCTCCAGTCCTCAGACTCACTTAGCTGTCAGAACCCTACCCAAGGATGAACTGGAGAGAAGCAATATACTAACTAACCCAGTGGCCAGGCAGCCATGTGCACAAGACCTCTCTCCCCGTTATGATGGTTCTGTGACTTCTGTACCACAAAGGCTGCTACATGGTCTTGTTTTCTCCAGTGGCTGTCTTTTTTTTTCCCCTCTCTTAAATACTGTATTTTCTTTATTAGCTGTGTGTGTTTCTTCTGAACCTGTGCATAGGGCTGACCTTTATCTTATTATCATAGCTTTGTCTTATTAAGAAATGTGTTATTGTGGAGACCTGGTCTGGAGCATGTCAGATCAAAGAAGGATATGGCTAATCACTAAGACACAGCAGATGGGCAGCAGGGTAGGCATCCAGGAGGTCCCATGCACAAGTAGTGGGTGGGGTTACCTTGAAGAGAGGACACTGCTGCTGGGTTTAACTTCATTCTTTAACAGGAAAGGGTTCCATTCCAAAAAGATGGCACAAGAAGAAAGCAGAAGTCTTTAATTTGAACAAAGGCTTGTGTGTGATACCGAGTATAGTTTTCTTTCCCTTAGGCTGTCTACTGGGTATCCTTATTGAATCTTTGCAGCTCCTATTCTCACTGTATAAGCCATTCTTATGCAAACTCTCCCCTACCCCACCACAGGCTCATCTTTCCAAGATTTATTACTGCAGTCAAAGAAGGCACTGGTTGATCTTCACTTATCAGTCAGAGGAGACTATAGTTGCAAGCTAAGTAGACCGACAAAGACAACACAGCTCTGTGTGGATTAATGTCTGCTTCTGTGGAAATAACAAAGACACCAATTGTCAGTGCATCACTCATTAAGTATTAGCATGTGACAGCATTTGAGGCATTTTATGTGACAGGCAGTGTGACAAACAACAATTAAGGCATGACTTGGCAAGTTTCTGTAGGAAATGCTATCACATTACTTGTCTGCTGAAAAACATGCCTGCCAACAATAAAATGCATTGCATTATGAGAAGGTGACCTCCTCTATCTCTAATGCTGTCTGTGACTGTGCACCACTGCTTTAGAAACTGAATGGATTGGGCATAAACACTATGGAGGGCCCTCACACAAAAGAGTAGGAAATGGAACCTGAGTGGGGCATGAGGCTGCTCAGACAGAAGACATTCATAGTCAGAGTCACTGCTGGAACCTTTATCACCCTGGCTAAGGTCCCTCCCCTCTCACCTGCCTGTTCACTCTCACTCACACCTGTTTTCCACACTAATCTTCTCAAAAGAAGCTCAGAGTCTGGGAAGCAAACTAAAAGCAAAAATAAATAAATAAATAAATAAATAAATAAATAAATAAATAAATAAATAAGATAAGATAAGATAAAATAAAATAAAATTTACTTCCACAGCTGTGTTTCTTCACAGCTGGCTCTTGTCCCTCAATGGGAAGATAGTTTTCTCCAGACCTCAGATCTGCCTTCTCAGGCTGGTCCTGCCCTTGAAAAACTCACATTTGAGAATATAGCAGGATCAGTAAATACCAAGACATCCACATTTTCATGTCTCAATGTCTGGAACTCTACTGTTATCTCTATAGACATAGGTTACCAAGCCAGCTTCCCTCATAGACAAGGTGAGTGTTGTATCATCACACTATCATCAGGTGCATATGCTGTGAGATAGAGAGCCACAGGAAACACCATGTTAACATAACCAAGTTATTCTACACTTTACATCTTTTGTCAAGAACTCCTGAGATGGAAAGTGAACGTGATAGTCTGGCAAATAAAAATAACTTCCTGTGCTGGGAAGATAATAGGAGAAACTCCTCTGGAGATATAGTTCACATTATGGTATAAAAATGAAGAAATGTAAACGTGGTAAGTCTTCAGAAGTGTTAGAAATAGTATGGTAAAATACTATGCTTTTATTTTGAGTCTGTAGTACCAACAATTACAAATGTTCCTATGCAACCCAATACGTAATTTTCTACCAAATACAATAAAATTTTTGTTGACATTTCAAAGGATACATGTTGTGGAATATTATTTTAACTAGGTAAAGATTTGTTTCTGCTGAAGCATATTACTTTTACTGTGTAAAGATATATTATTTTAGTTTATGCTGCATCTGTGTAATGATATAAGGATGTGTATTTAATTATGTAAAGAAATGTTGCATCTGTTTTACCTTACCTGCCAAAGGGACATGATTGTTCTATAAATTAATGAAAGTTAATTTTTCTTTAATGGGGAGGTCTTGAGAGTGGTTTTTAGAGGGGATATAACATTCCAACATTGAAAGTAGAGACAACACAAATGGAGACATACTAAAATCATTGCACTGTATACTAATTTCACTCTACTGAATATTAAACAAAGGACCTGTGCATTCAAGGCAAGCTTTTCACTACTGATATAGACCTTTAACACAAATGACATACCTTAAATGAATAAATTTTGTGGATTGTAGTTATATTTTAATAAAGATAGAAAACAAAAGACTAAAAATGCAAAAAATTCATTTTATGTCCTAGAAGTTACTTTTTAAAAATAAGCTTAGCTGATCTTATTGAGAATTAAAAATATTCAGGAGTGTTTATGGGTTCAAGATCCTGCAAGCTGCATTTTTATATTTATGCAAAAATACACTTATGTATGTAGCAACAATCAAAGAAAAAGAGGCTATCAATTTAAGTTGGGAGGACATGGGAGCGTTACAGGGAGAGAATATGGGAGCGGTGCGGGGAGGAGAGGAAGTGCAGAAGTGATGTTCGGGTGACTCTCCCTAAGAGCAATCCTGGGTGTTGATGTGGAACAGGAGATCTACACCACAGACTTAAAACAATCCTGAAGAGGAATACACTACAGCTTTGGACAACAGTGTGAGTTGAACATTGTGATTACATTGCAGAAAAGTACAAACACATATAGTAAGATTTTATGCAGCATGAGTCACTGTCATAGAGATAGACAACATGTAGTAATTCCAAATCATATTCTTTTGCAGCACATAACATGTGTCTTCAAACTGTACCCAAGAGTTTGAAGTATAACCCTGCTTGAAGTAAAGTGCTTTTGATATTAATAATTTATCTACTTTTCTACCTTTAGCCTATATGGAATCTATAAAGTCAGACTCCTTCTATTTAGGGCTAACAAATAGGAACCTTATACAAGGTCTCAGAAGCTCTTGTAATCAAGCCCAGGTGACCCATGGCAGTGTATTTACTATGATCTTGGCAACACCACTGAGAGTCTCATTGATAGACTGATTATCATGAGTGGGAAAGTGTGTTTCATAAAATAACAGCCATCCAGATGTGAGAGAAAATAAACATACATATTCCTATATATAATATAAAGCCTGCCCAAACTCCTTCACAAACTCTAAAAGAAATTTCATAACAGAATGTTGAATATTTCCTTGTACTAAATTATTTTTATTTTTATAGGATAAAGTATCATTTTTACCCATGTATCCCCTTGTTCCAACTCCTTTCCCCCTCCCAACTCCTCTGGGCCAGTATTCAGCCTCCCTCCTCCCCAGCTCGCAACCCCTTCCCAGAAAGGGCAAGGAATCCCAAGGTGTATTAGCTCAGCATCCACTCCAGGCAAGCCCAATTTACTTATCCTAATATCAAGACTGAGTTAGATGTTCCTCTGGAGAGAATGGACTCCAAGGTGTCAGTCCATACACAGAAACACAGTTTGAAATCTCCCCTTTTGGCTCCACATACTGCCCATGTCAGTGGACAGTTGCCTATGCTTGGAGGGCCTAGTTCCTTTTTCTGATGGTTCTCAGATGGCTGTTCTTGATTCAGTGAGCTCCCTAGAGCTCCAGTCAGTCAACACTGTGAGAATTTTCCTCATAGTCCCTATCCCCTTGCTCATATAGAGTCTCCTGCCCTGCTATCAGCTGAACCAGAGACTCAGACCAGTGATCAGCCACTTTGGAATGCCATATGGTGGTTTCTCAGAAAATTGAGAATCTATCTCCCCAAGGACCCAGCAATACCACTTCTGGGTATATACCCTAAAGAGGCACATTCACACTCCAAAGGTATTAGCTCAACTATGTTCATAGCAGCATTATTTGTAATAGCAAGAACCTGGAAACAACCTAGATGTCCCTCAACTGAAGAATGGATTAACAAACTGTGGTACAT
>PVIH01020365.1:21479-32725 GCA_004025045.1 Sigmodon hispidus | reverse complement strand
GGTAGAATTGCCATTTTTACTATGTTGATCCTACCAATCCAGGAACATGGGAGAGCTTTCCATTTTCTGATATCCTCTTCAATTTCTTTCTTCAATGATTTAAAATTTTTGTCAAATAGGTCTGTTACTTCTTTGGTTATAGTTACTCCAAGGTATTTAATACTATTTGCAGCTAAAATGAAGGGTAATGTTTCCCTTAATTCTTTTTCAGCTCTTCTATCTTTAGTGTATATTTCTTTGAGTTAATCTTGTATCCTGCTACATTGCTGAAGGTGTTTATCAGCTGTAGCAGTTCTTTGGAAGAATTTTATGGGTCAGTTATGTATACAATCATATCATCTGCAAATAGAGATAGCTTCACTTCTTCTTTTCCAATTTGTATGCCCTTAATCTCTTTTCGTTCCCTTATTGCTTTAGTTAAAACTTCGAGAACTATATTGAATACATAAGCGGAGAGAGGACATCCTTGTCTAGTTTCTGACTTTAGTGGGATTTCTTTGAGATTTTCTCCATTAAGTTTGATACTGGCTGTCGGCTTCTTGTAAATCGCCTTAATTATATTTAGGTATTCTCCCTGTATTCTTGATCTCTCCAGGGCTTTAATCATAAAGGAGTGTTGGATTTTGTCAAAGCCTTTTTCAGCATCTAAGGATATGATCATGTGGTTTTGTTCCTTTAGTTTGTTTATATGATGGATATCATTTACAGTTTTTCGTATGTTAAACCAGCCCTGCATTTCTGGGATGAAGCCTACTTGGTCATGGTGGGTGATATCTTTTATGCATTGTTGTATACAGTTTGCCAAAATTTTGTTGAGAATTTTTGCATCAATATTCATGAGGGAAATTGGTCTGTAATTCTTCTTCTTTGTTGTGTCTTTGAGTGGCTTGGGTATTAGGGTGATTGTGGCCTCATAAAAGGAATTTGGCAATATTCCTTCGGTTTCTACTGTGTGAAATAGTTTGAGGAGTAACGGTAGTAATTCTTCTTTGAATGTCTTGTAGAATTCGGCTCTGAAACCATCTGGACCAGGGCTTTTATTTTTGGGGAGGTTTTTAATGACAGCTTCAATTTCCTTAAGGGTTATAGGCCTGTTTAGGTAATTAATCTGATCTCCATTTAATTTTGGAAGATGGTGCCTGTCCAGAAAGCTTTCCATTTCTTCTAGGTTTTCCAATTTTGTGGAATACAGATTTTCAAAGTATGACCTGATAATTCTCTGTATTTCCTGAGGGTCTGTTGCTATGTCCCCCTTGTCATTTCTGATTTTGTTGATTTGGACACTCTCTCTCTGTTTTTTGATTAGTTTGGCTAAGGGCTTATCTATCTTGTTAACTTTCTCAAAGAACCAACTCTTAGATTTGTTGATTCTTTGTATTGTTCTTTTTGTTTCAATTGTATTGATTTCAGCTCTAAGTTTGATTATTTCCTGTTGTCTACTCCTTCTAGGTGAGTTCGCTTCTAATTGTTCTAAGGCTTTCAGCTGCGCTGTTAGGTCTCTAGTGTGGGATTTCTCAAGGTTTTTCATATAGGCGTCTAGCGCTATGAATTTTCCTCTTAAGACTGCTTTCATTGTGTCCCACAAGTTTGGATACGTTGTAGATTTATTTTCATTGAATTCTAGGAAGACTTTGATTTCTTTCTTAATTTCTTCCTTGACCCAGAGATGGTTCAGCTGATTGATGTTTAGTTTCCATGAGTTGGTATGCTTTCTTTGGGTTTTGATAATGTTGAACTCTAACTTTAGGCCCTGGTGGTCCGATATGTTACAAGGGATTATTTCCACTTTTTTGTATCTCCTGATATTTGCTTTATGACCAATTATGTGGTCAATTATGGAGAAAGTTCCATGAGGAGCTGAGAAATATGTATATTCCTTTGTCTTTGGGTGGAAGGTTCTGTAGATATCTATGATATCCATTTGTATCATAACCTCATTTAGACTCCTTATTTCTCTGTTGAGGCTCTGTCTGGTTGATCTATCCAGGGTTGAAAGTGGGGTATTGAAGTCTCCCACTATTAGGGTGTAAGAATTGATGTGGGATTCGAGCTTTAGCAGTGTTTTTTTTACATATGTAGGTGCCTCTATATTAGGGGCATAAATATTTAAGATTGAAATCTCCTCTTGACCAATTTTTCATGTGATGAATAAGTAGTGACCTTCGCTTCTTGTATCTTTATGGGCATTTCCTTGTTCAGGTTGGGGAAGTTTTCTTGTATGATTTTATTGAAAACATTATCTGTGCCTTTGAGCTGGTGTTCTTCTCCTTCTTCTATTTCTATTATTCTCAAATTAGGTCTTTTCATGGTGTCCCAGATTTACTGAACATTTTGAGTTATGGCTTTTTTAGTTTTACTATTTTCTTTGACTGATATATCTATTTGAGCTACTGAGTCTTCCACTTCAGAGATTCTATCTTCCATCTCTTGAACTCTGTTTGTTATGCTTGTATCTGTGGTTCCAGCTTTTTTCTTCAGATTTTCTATTTCCATCTTTGCCTCCTTTTGTGCCTTTTTTATTGCTTCCATTTCAGCTTTTAGTTCCTGGCATGTTTCTTTCATAGATTTGTTCATCTCTTCCAATTTTTTGTTTGTATTTTCTTCTATTTTTTAAGGCTATTTTTCATATCTTCTTTGAGAGCCTCGATGATCATCAAAAGGAATTTTTGGTGTTGCTTCCTTCTGTTTCCTCTTCATTGCTCAGTTCAGGTCTTGTATTTGTAAAATTGCCATTCTCTTCTGGAGTTACCATGTTGTTCTTTGCATTATTATGTAATTTTTTGCACTGGCATTTGCCCATGGCTTCAGTGGTTCATGATTGGATGACTCCTGGTCAGTTGTGGCACTCCTGTCACCTCTCTGGGCAGGGTCTGAATCTGCCCTTCAGAGACCCCAGAAGTTTTCTGTTTGCTCAGTTCGAGGTCTAGGTGGGTAGCCATGCAAATTCCCTCAGTAGCAGCTGTGGGTATGGTGACAGGCAGACTTTATCTGCCCCTGCTACAGAGTGCGCTGGGACTCTGCAGACAGCACCTGGTCCAGTAAGCGGAACCGAAACTGATGGGAGCTCAACTCTCCCTCCCTGGCTGGGATATAGGAGCTTGGGCCTAGTGACCCCTCCTCACCTCTGGGCGGGGTCTGAGTCTGTCCTTCAGGGACCCCTGTAGTTATCTGTTCACTCAGTTCGAGGTCGAGGTGGGTAGCCATGCGAATTCCCTCAGTAGCAGCTGTGGGTATGGTGACAGGCAGACTTTATCTGCCCCTGCTACAGAGTGTGCTGGAACTCTGCAGACAGCACCTGGTCCCGGAAGCGGAACCGGAAGCGATGGGCTTAAATAATAAAATTATTTAGCTTTAGATTAAATAATTTTAAAATTATTTAAAAGAATTTCATACAACTGTGAAGACCAGCCTTTATTTCTGTAGTCTGCTCTCCTGTTCTGTATGGACTATCTTTAAATGTTGTTGGAAGTTTCACATCTTTCATTAATGCTGTTTGTAATGCATACATACATAAAAATATACAAGTGTGCTTGAGCATTTTTAAGAAAATAATTTAAGTATAACCAAATACTATTTGTGATGTCAGTTCACTGGTGAGACTCGAAAGTTGGCTCAACAGTTAAGAGTTTTTGTTACTCTTGCAGAAGACTAGAGTTCAGTACCCAGCACCCTTGTTGGACAGCTTATAAACATCTGTTAACATGGGGAATGTTACATCCTCTTCTGACTTCTGAGGGCACACACAAAGAAATACATACACATAAATAAAAAAACCCTTAAAAACAATTTTAATAAAATATGTAATTTCAATATTGCATTTTGGCTCTGTGCCAACAGAATCTATCTATTATAATGATGCAGACAAGGCCACCTTAGCTAATATTTCTTAGATAGCTCCATCTCACCACACAACCCCTAGTAACCTTGAACCTGATACCTTTCCCCCTCTGTTTTGGTTCCCAGGTATGGAATGAGAGGATTGATCCATTCTTTGTTTTTAAAAGTTGCCTAAATATTGACAAGGTTTAAAGGCAGCACGTGCAGAGCTTTCCTCTTCTTATAAGAACTGTGTGTGAATGAGCCCAGTTCTACAGCAGAGAACAAAGGAGCCATTAAATAGAGAGTGGGGAGTTTTTGGACATCTAAGCGAAATGTGACCTTCATATCTATACAGTCAATAAAGATCAATAAAAGAAGGTCAAGCAAATTACAAAAGCATAAGACTTTAGTTAGATTATGTAAACCAGTAGGAAAATGTGAAAAATGAGAGCAGGGTTAGGAGAAATGCGAACTGAAATGAGTCACATCCCCTCATGTCTGACAATGACAAACCAGTTAAAGGTGTCCAAGTTAGTGTAAGAGAGCAGTGTGGGAGAAAGGCTGCCTTAAATTGCTAATAAATAAGTGAATAAAGGAATACTTGTCCTGAACACCATTTTTGATTGGGTTACTCAAGGTGCTGGGGTTCAGAACTAAAAAGGAAATTCTCGGCAGAAGAATTACAAATGACTGAAAGGCACTGGAAAAAGTGCTCAACATCTTTAGCTACTGGAGAAATGTAAAACAAAACAACTTTGAGATACCATCTTACACCTGTCAGATTGGTTAAGATAAAAGACATAGATGACAGCCTATGCTGGAGAGGTTGCAGAGCAAGGGGAACACTCCTCCATTGTTGGTGAGAGTGTAAGCTTGTTCACCCACTCTGGAATGCAGTACGGCGGTTTCTCAGAAAGCTGGGAACCCATCCCCCAAGGATCTAGCAATACCACTACTGGGCATATACTCTAAAGATGCACATTCCCACTCCAAAGGCATTATCTCAACTACATTCATAGCAGCATTATTTGTAATAGCAAGAACCTGGAAACAACCTAGATGCCTCTCAACTGAAGAATGGATTAACAAACCGTGGCACATCTACACAATGGAGTACTACTCAGCAGTAAGAAAAAATGATATCCTAAAATTTGTAGGCAAATGGATGGATTTGGAGAATATCCTCCTGAGCGAGGTATCACAAACTCAGAAAGATAAGCAGGGATATACTTACTTATTAGTAGACTTTAACAAAAAACAAAAAGCAAAGCATGTCCAAGCTGCAAACCACAACCACTAAACAGCTTGGGATCTGATACACCTTGGACTAGTACCTTGGAGCCCACTCCCTGCAGAGGAACACCTGACCCAGTCTTGATGTTGGGGTGAGGAAAGTGGATCTGCTGGGAGTGGATGCTGAACTAAGCCACCTTGGGACCGTGAGACCTCCTGCCCTTGCTGGGGAGGAGATAATATAATATGGAGAAGAGAGAGTGACTGGAAGGGGTGGTAGGGTGAAGGGAGTTTGAACAAGGGTATACATGGATAAAAAATATGACTTTACTCATAATAAAAATAAAATACTTGTCAACAATTAAAGTAACTGAAAGTGCAAACATTAGAAACACTGAAATCTCACTTTGAAGAATTTATTCCACACATATGTTGGCAAGATTCTATTAGTATATGATATCAATGCACTATTTATCTCTAAAAATATAAAGGCGTGACAGGAATTGAGTGGCTGTACATTTAAGGAAGCTACCTTAAAAACAATACTGCTCCCTTCCATTAGCCTTTGCTATTTCAGAGTTTATTAGGGTTACTTCTGGAATTAGCTGGTGGCAACTTTACTGACCCATTACCAGAGACAAAATTCAAACTGGCCAAGTTATTCATGTTAATGTTAATATTACCCAAAGGTAATGCTGAAGTCCTGGTGAGCAGGATACACAAGACAACAAGGCTCCCAAGTTGAAACATCTTTGGTCCTGACACCTATATTGTCATAGAAGAAAGAAAAGGAAACAAGGGTCTACAGTGAATACCTGCCACTCTCACACTTGACCTTCCCACAATACAAATGTACTTCTGTTCATAATAGGTGAGAAATGGAACCAGCAGAGGCGGCCACCATTCCCAGTTAATAAAGACCTTGAGACCAAGTACATAAGAGAATTTTATTCAGCCATGAAGAAAATTAAAATCATGACATTTCAAAAAATAAATGAAACTGGAAGTCATTGTGTTAAACAAAATTATCCAGATTCAGCATAGCTTTAAAATACCCCTTTTTCTGTCGTGCACAAATGACACTTAAATTTGTATAAATATAAGTATTTGTATGTGTTGAATGTGTGTGAGGTCATAAGGAGACTGCGAGAGAAGAAGAAATCCTGAGGAAAGAGAAGAGGGGGAAGGAGAGCCAAGAATGCATGTGACATGAGAGCAAATGGAAGGAAGTTTCAGTTAGCAAGGGGTGGGGATGGGAAGGACGGGGGTGGGGAAGAGGAACTAAGTATGCAGGAAAATACTGCAGTGAGACCCACTAATTTGTATAGTGAATTTAAAAATAATAGACATAACTTCATACCATAGCAACTGGTGAAAAACAGTTGGCTTGTTCTGGAAGCAAGCTGGTAAGGGCGAGAGAGAGAGAGAGAGAGAGAGAGAGAGAGAGAGAGAGAGAGAGAGAGAGAGAGAGAGAGAGAGAGAGAGAGAGAGAGAGAGAGAGAGAGAGAGAGAGAGAGAGAGAGAGAGAGAGAGAGAGAGAGAGAGAGAGAGAGAGAGAGAGAGAGAAACTTCAGAGACCCAGCCAGGACGTGATGAACTAGGGCTTGGAAAGAATGGCTACCTGAGCTCTGTATGCTCACGTCCTTTCTGCTGCTTTTTCTGCTGGAAATGTGTTTCCTCCTTGCTCGGTCACTTAAGTCTGTTATGTTTTAGTGAAACAGTAAAACACTTTCTATAAAGCCAGCTTCAGATCACTCCCCAGAGAACAATTCAAAGCTCCCACTACCAGGTTCCACCAACCTTGGGGCCACACTGTGAAACAAGTGAAATCGCTATGACTTGTGTCACTACTGAACCTAGACCCAGGATAAGCCTTTCTCCATATGAGACAAGTCATTGATAAAATCTGAACAGTCAACAGAACCATGAACCTGGGTTGTCATTTTCTGACAAAGTATCATCTATGTTTTCAAATTTGTTGGAATCAAAAATTCCCTAACACAAATAGTATCTCCCTCTGTTTCTTGCCCCAAAGCCTCCTGAACACTCTTGTAGGGGAGTTTGTAGCGGGAAATTAGAAACTATATATGTAAACGATCACGTCATAGGACTGGAGACAAGTGGGGCGTAGTTAACTGAAAAGGATTTTGGAAGTAGACCTTTGAGGGAGAGGACCAGGTCAGGAAGTCGTCATTCTGTCTCGAGAGTTCCCGACCGGGTGCGCAGTTCGACCCAGCTGCCCAGGAGTTCGGACGTACAGCGTGGAGATGAAGAATCTTCCTTAGAAAGGCTCCGGCGCGCTGCAACCTCATCCTGTCATCTTCTCTTAAAACCGGCTCTGTTTTGTAAGCGATTTTCACCAAATAAACCCCGTTTAAAACATATCTCAGGGCGGGTTTTTACCGCGATAATTGGTGCCCAATGTGGGGCTAATTCTACAAACCCGCCGGGTTCCTCACTCACCCATGGAGCCGGTCTGAACTTGGTTACCAGCTGAGCACGAGACTGAAGCTAGTGTCTGGCCTTCCCAGGAAGTCAGATACAGAAAGAGATTAACTATAAGACTGAGGGATGGCTGCTACCTTAAATTTGGTTATTTCATCTTGTTCTTATTTCTTTCCCAGACCATAGCTGGGAATCCTGTGGCTCATGAGCACAGTTCTTCATAGTGTCAACTGTAGAAGCATAAACCCCTACAAGCAGATAAGTGGCAAGGACCACTGTCCTTTATTTATCTGCTGGTTATAGTCTCTCCCAGTGACCTTGAAGAAGGTTCGATTAGGAATGAGTTTTTCTGGGTAAGGTAGGATCTGTGCTCCTACAGAGCACAGGAGCAGCTGTTCTAGTATGCATTCTCTGGGGATAGTCATGAGCAGGACCCATTTTCCTTGGGGTAGTTAAAGCTTACAGTCTGGCCTTCACGCTAGATACACTTTATTAAGCTAGTTATCAGGATGTAAAATTGAGAGCCTCATTTTCCATAGGAAGAAACAGGTTTCTGAGACGTCCACAGTTGCACAGGGGTAGAAATTTGTGCTTGGGTCCTTCCACCAACATCAGTCTGTAGGCTGGTGGCAAGGTAAGAATGTCACTAGGCTTGTACATCCTGTTTTCCACAGACCCCATTGTTTGAATTGGTCACCAACTGTGGGCTCATGTCAAGTCTGAACAACACAGAAAATAAAGGAGCAGGGTCTTGGGCTGGGGACAGCACAGAGCTGGGGTACTGCTCTGTAGCAAGCCCTTAGAGGTTTAGGGTCATCATGAGATGACCATAGCAAAGAACATTATGAACTTGTTATTCTGAGAGCTCTGACATATAGAGACTGCTGTAGCCTTGTATGGCTTGCTTCAGCATGTAGGCTCTCTTACAGTATGTGTGCCATCCTGTTCCAAAAAGCCACGAAAACCTCATTCCAGGCTATGGGGCACAGATCCAAGGGCCATGCTGACATATTGTTAAGAGGAATTTACACACTCCAGGAACACAGGGTGGGGGTGCTGGAGTTAGAAGTGGTGGTCTCAGTTGCCTTAGTTGCCAAATAATTTAATTAATACCTTACACATGGATTGTCTTGGCATAATAGGCAGGGAAGTGTTGGGGCATAATGAGGAAGGTGAGATGACTAATAAGGGTCTGGTCAGAGCCTATCACTGTTACTGGGTGGACCTGGATTCAAATTCTATTTCTTCCTACTGCTGGCTGCATGACCTGGGATGGGGTTCACTGGGAGTCAGACTCAGTGTTTAGGCATGATCGGCTGGCCACTGAGTCCCAGAGATCCTCCTAAGTTTACTCTCCAGCACTGGAATTACAAGTGTACACCATCACAGCAGGCATTTTGACTAGAGATTCGGGATCAAACTCAGGTTTTCCTGTTTCCATGGCTAGTATTTTTTAGGCTAAATTATGTTCCAAGCTCAGTTGTGTCATTTTTGAAAATTTTAAACTGTGACTTTTGAAAACAGTGTAATCAGTACAGAGAGTTACAAGTATATTCATGACCCATGAGATGAATAGAGCCAGTTCCTCTTAGGGAACCTCTCCCAACATCATTCTTGTAAAATGTTCCCTCACAGTGAGTTCCCTCTATACCTCAGGCAGTGGCTAGAACCTGGCAGATGCTTACCATCAACAGTACAGATGAGTAACACACAATGATGATAAAGGTCAGAGGTCACCACCCTATATGTTCCCAGCCAAGCTCATAACCACATTGACGCAGGAACTGCTCCTTCACTTCGGCACTTTTGGTTGGGTGGCTTAGCCATTGATCCTCTGCAGGGTCATACTTAGCATGAAGAAAGGACTCATATGATGGTGAAATCTGGGAGTAATCTGACTGTCTGAAGCAGCTTTTAAGGACCAATGGGATGGACATTGAACCAAAGACATGGAGCTAGAGCCCTTGGGCAGGAAGTGCTAACTGGCCACTGGCATCTTCAGCCACGTGCCTGACAGTTTTCACTATTCTTTCTGCACTTCTAGGAGTCCAGAGTACTCCAGCTCTTTAGAGTGGAACTGCTCCCAATTCCCAATAATGTTAAGTGTCCTGGCAGTACATGGGTTCTAGTGTGCATCTGTGGTGGAATGATGTATATTTTCTTTGTCTCTTCCATCTTCTGTACTTGATCAATATTTTAAAATCTCATTTTCTCTGTTCTTTATATGCTGAGTATGAAGGATGTGATAGTTCCTGGTTGTCAACTTTACTACATCTGGAATTAACCAGATTAGACAGGGCACACTTGTGAGAAATATTTTTTGCTTAATTGGATCCTTTGAAATGAGAAGATCTATTTCTAATCCAGATCTTTGAGATGGGATGACACACCTGTAACCTGGGCAACAAATTCTTTTTGAAGCCTATATACAGAACATGGAAGAGGAAATCTCTCTCCCTCTCTCTCTCTCTCCCTCTCTCCCTCTCTCTGTCTCTCTCTCTCTGTCTTCCTCCTTGTTCTCACTCAATTTTTAAGTCCATTTATTCATTAACATTAAAGCCTGATGTGGGATGTGTAAATATATCACCACAAAGTACACTTATTTTAGGACTCTGGTGTTTACTGAATACCATATAAGACATCCAGCACTGTGGGCTGAATAATTATTGTATTCTGGGAATTTCAGTTCATAGGCAGCCATTGTCAGATTTGCTGGAACACAGTTCATAATTCATTCTAATAAATCCTCTTTATTCACATCTATATGCATGTGTGAATGCACAAGTGTGCATGTGTGCACATACACACACATACACACAACCACACACACACAGAGAAGCATTCATTCTCTAAGTTCTATTACTCTAATGAATCCTGACTAAGGCAGGGGTTTATGATGCACACTTTAGAGCTGCAGTGGGTACTAGTTCATGAGGCTCACTATGTCTCTGATCACAGTAAAACATTTCCTGGGCCCAAACTCTTCACTTTTAGAGTTTCTTACTGAGGAAGTTTAAGTGTTGTTTGTATTCCTGGCCTTAGTGTTCGTAACTCCAGGATGTTCTCAAGCTTTTCCCTCCAAGTTATAAAGAGATGTAAATTACATAGGTACTGACTCAATTAAATGACACGTTGGAGTGATTCCCATTATACCAGATAGTCTTCCTTTACCTACCCACCTCCCTAAATGGTGGCTGGCCACAGTAAAACAGGATGTTCACTGAGCTTTCCTGATCTTCAGCTGGGATAGACTGGGGACCTCAGATTTTTACTGAAACTCTTTACAACTTGCATAAACTTTAAACTTTTCTTTTTTTTTTCTTTTTTATTTTGTATTTAACAAAAAAAACAGTAAAATGAGGAAAAGTTAACAATAACTATACAGAGGATAAGAATCATAAGCATGACTTATCAAGGGTGATAATGCAAATAAGATTGCTACACATATATTTTCTTTGTGTTCAGCTTTCCCTCTGAATTTTTTTTCCATCCCTGTATATCCTTATTCAAGGTCTCTTCCCCCTTCCACCACATCAGGTCATTTTTCTTCTCTGCAACTCCCCATCCCCTCCCTTGGCAGGGAGCAGACAGTCCTATGGTCCCACTGACCCAATAATGCTTGGATCAGTCTCCACTCCTGGCCAAATCCAGTTTTGTCCCCCCTCCCTCAAGAGTGAGTCAGGTGTTCCTATAGTTGGACTGGGGTTTGAAGGGTCAGTCCAGGGTGTTTCTGATCCCAAGCTGTTCAG
>PVIH01020365.1:0-21379 GCA_004025045.1 Sigmodon hispidus | reverse complement strand
CTTCCATCTCTTGATCTCTGTTTGTTATGCTTGTATCTGTGGTTCCAGCTTTTTTCTTCAGGTTTTCTATTTCCATCTTTGCTTCATTTTGTGCCTTTTTTATTGCTTCTATTTCAGTTTTTATTTCAGCTTTTAGTTCCTGGCATGTTTCTTTCATAGATTTGTTCATCTCTTCCAATTTTTTGTTTGTATTTTCTTCTATTTCTTTAAGGGTTTTTTCATATCTTCTTTTAGAGCTTCGATGATCATCAAAAAGGAATTTTTGGTGTTGCTTCCTTCTGTTTCCTCTTCATTGCTCAGTTCAGGTCTTGTATTTGTAGGACTGCCACTTTCTTCTGGAGTTACCTTGTTGTTCTTTACATTATTATATATATATCTTTGCACTGGCATCTGCCCATGGCTTCAGTGGTTCATGATTATGTGTCTCCTAGTCAATTGTGACATGCGGGCTTGTGTGTCTCCTGTCACCTCTGAATAAAAGGTCTGCTCAATCTCTACTTCTGCTCTGGGCAGGGGACTGGATTTCAAGTCTTCAATTCTTCTCTGATTGATCAGTTGGAGGTGGGTGGGCATGCAAATTCCCTCAGCAGCTGCTGGAGGGACCCTGGCAGACAAAAGTTTATCTCTTTGTGCTACAGAGTGTTTGGGGACAAGCTCCACAGACAGCACCTGGTCTCGGAACCAGAACCCGACCAGAACATGGGGCCTGCTGAACCCACCTCACCTTTGGGCATAGTCTGAGTCTGTCTTTCAGAGTTCTCATTCCTTATCCGTCTGATCCATTGGAGGTGGGTGACTGTGAAAATTCCCTCAGCAGCAGCTTGGGGGACCATGACAGACAAAGTTTATCTTTGTCTGCTACAAAGTGTGTGGGGACAAGCTCCACAGACAGCCCCTGGTCCTGGCACTCCAAAAGTTCCTTTGTAACATTGGATCATCATCTTTAGCAATAGTTTTTCCCTCTAATGCTTTCTGGATGGCTGGATTGATAGATAGGTATTGTTTCTGTCAGACCTTGTCATGAAATATCTTGTTTACTCCATCTATGTTGCTTGATAATTTTGCTGGGTGTAGTAGTCTAGGTTGGCAGCCATGCTCTTTTAGTGTCTGTATAACTTCTGACCAAGCCCTTCTTGCTTTCATCATTTCCATGAATACTGAGGAGTTATTCTGATGGATCTGCCTTTATTGGTAAGTTGGCCCATTTCTTTTGCAGCTCTTACAATTTTTTCTTTGTTCTGTGTATTTTGTGACTTGATTATTATGTGTCGAGCAGCCTTTTCTGGGGTCATATCTGTTTGGTGTTCTATAAGCTTCTTGTATCTTTATAGGCATTTCCTTCTTTAGGTTAGGAAAGTTTTCTTCTATGATTTTAATGAATACATTATTGGTGCCTTTGAGCTGGTATTCTTCTCCTTCTTCTGTTCTTATTATTCTCAGGTTAGGTCTTTTCATGGTGTCCCAGATTTCCTGAACATTTTGTGTTATGGCTTTTTTTGGTTTTAGTATTTCCTTTGACTGATGTATTTATTTTCACTACTGAGTCTTCCACTTCAGAGATTCTCTTTTCCTTCTCTTGGATTCTGTTGGTTATGCTTGTATCTGTAGTTCCAGCTCTTTTCTTAAGGTTTTCTATTTCCATCTTTGCCTCATTTTGTGTCTTCTTTATCACTCCTATTACAGTTTATAGTTCCTGGAATGTTTCTTTCATTTTTTGGTTTATCTTTTATTGGTTTTCTTTCAAGGATTTGTTCATCACCTCCAACTTTTTGTTTGTATGTAATTCTATTTCTTTAAGAAAATTTTTTATATTTTCTTTGAAGTTTTCAATAGTCTTCATAAAGTTGTTTTTGGTGTTGTTTCCTTCTGTTTCCTCTTTATTGTTTTGTTCAGTTCTTGTAGTTATAGAACCAGCAGTTTCTTCTGGTGTTGTCTTGTTGTTTTTTATATTGTTATATGTATTTTTACACTGGCATCTGCCCATGGCTTCCGTGGTTCACAATTAGTCAGCTCATAGTTAGTTGTGGCAAGAGGACTTGTGTGTCTCCTGTCTCCTCTGAGCAAGGGTTCTGCTTGATCTCTGACCCTGCTCTGGACAGGGCTCTGAATTTCAAAGCCTCAGTCCTTCTCTGCTGATGCAGTTTGCCCTGGAGGCAGCGCCCGGTTATGCAAGGTCTCTCTTTCAGGTGTGGCTGGAGGAGCCCCTCACAGCTAAAACCTAGCTCCTGTCTGCTAGGGAGAGTCTGAGATCAGACCCTAGGGATTTACCCCAGTCCCTAAGAGGGACTCTTTGGACGAGTGGTCCAGTTACTGGAATCTGTCAAAATGGTTTTTTAAAAAATTTTCTATACTATATAATAAATTCTCTCTAATGTTAAGACTGAATTTGTTCATAAGATCATGAAGTCTTATGGAATACTGATTAAAATATGGTCTTACTAAAACTGCCCTCACATATAAGTTCTTTATTCATTTAGTCTGAGAAAGAAGATCCTATTAAATCATGAATGTATTACACTTTAATTTTTCCTTCTGAAGGCAATTCATGACTCTTAGCACTTGCCACTCAATTTGCATTCAACATTGACCTCAAGTTTTACCTTCTCTAGCCAGCCTTTCTCAAATATCAAAAACCTCTGGATCTACCATTCACCTACATGAGATATCCTATGATGACTATAATGCATGCTCCCCCACCATTGATGGAGTTGGTCATTTCATCTGAACACCACATGAATACCAAGAGTCACTAATTATCAGTTTTCAGGGGAAGAAACCAAGATTTAGACACTTGATTAAAGTATTAGAGTGGTTAGTTGGAGAACTGGCATGCAAAACTGTTTCTATACAAAGCTGTCTTTCAGTTATCATGTGACAATGCTTCAGTATTTGGAGTTATGCTGAGTTACCTTGTCATGTGAGTCATTGTTTAATGAATAAGTCTTTTTTAAAAAGCCTTAACAACTAATGTGTGCTATACATGATATCTACAAAATTTTAAAATGATAAATATAGTGATTTTTATTTTCCTACATTATATACTTCTCCGAGAAAGCCTCAAATCAGCACTTGACAATGCTGTGTACAGGCTATTGTCCAACATGTGTAGAAAATGAACAAATTAGCACTAGTTCTACTAGAAGCATTAGACAGCATGGGAAAATCATTTTTGCATGTTAAATAGCCACAATAAACAAATGACATAAAGAATGCTGATGCTGGGTGTTGATGGTATACACCTTTAATTCCAGCACTGGGGAGGCAGATGAATCTCTGAGTCCAAGGCTAGCCTGGTCTATTGAGTGAGTTTCAGGACAGCTAGAACAGTTACACAGAGATATCTTATCTCGGGGGTAGGAGAGAGAGAGAGAGAGATTATTCAACTTTCCTCACAGTTGCATCACCAGCAGTGAAGTCTTTGCACAGAAGAAAAAAATTCAAGCACTGACATTTAATTATAGCTAAAGGTAGCAAAGATTGAAATTGTATAACCTTAGTGTCTGAAGATTCTTTTATTTCACTTGTGACAATGTTGACACTTTCAAGTAATATATTATTTGCAGACCTAAAACAATGAATGTGTGGCTGAAAAGATGTTTTAGTAGTGAAGATTATTTACTCCTATGTATAGCACCAGGATTTGATTCCAGGACCCAAATAGTAGTTCCCAACTGCATGTAATGAAGAGCCTAGGAGATGGAAAGTTCTCCTCTGACCTCCACATACATTGTATACATAAACTCATGCAAGGAAAAAATAAATATGTATATAAACATTAAAGCAAAACCAACCCCAACCCAAAAGACCAAACCAAAACATTGCTCTAAGCCCTCCTCTTGAATTTGGGTTAAACAAAGCCTTATCCTGGAAGAAGGGAACTAATCAAGGGTCATGTCCACTCAACTTTGATTTTCTTCTTGTTCAGTGGAATGTTCCTTGAACATTTACTCCTTGAACAAGAATGTATGCCGAGAAAGAGTTCTTACATGGGGGTCTGTGTCCTCTAAGCTGATGTGTGTCTGTCTGCTTTTTCTATCTTTATCACAACCTGAGCTACAGTTGGGGACAATCGTTTGTGGGAGAGGAAAGAAGGGTGAGAGAGAAGACAAGACAAGGTGATGAGATGGAGGGAGGAAGGGAGATGAAGAGAGGAAAGGAAAGATGACATGGAGGCTATGCCAGAAGAAAGGAGAGAATAAAGGAAGAAAAAGAGAGAAGGGCTAATAAAAAGGAAGAAGAAAAGGATCAGAAACAAGGATGATGGGAATAGTTGTGTCCCAAGAGTGTAGAAACTAAAGACTGGAGCCCCTGTCCCTAGGCTCTCCATGTCACAGAGTCCCTTGGATGACTGTGTAGCTTCTGACAATGGGGAGGATGTGCTGGATAGCCACAGCTATGCCCCATTGCTTCAACTCCTCTGTGCACTTGGAGGACTCCCAAATATTGGGCCTGCAATGTGTTCTTTGCTCTATGTCATCTTATAAATTTGTTATGTGACAATTGATGTGCTTTTATGCATTCACTGGTTCTATTTTTTATTTGTTCATCCTACAATATTTTTGCACTGGTACTGGTAGTTCTTTTGACAACTGTCTTCTTCTGCTTGATTCTGATGCAGCATTTGAGTCAGTGGTAGAGATTCTACCTCTTTATCCCTAGAATGGAAGACTTCAGGACTGTGGATATATATTACATATTTAATAAAACCTGAATATTGGAGAGAGAGAACACAGTCAAATCCTAGGCAGACAGCTCAGGAATATCTTAAACCTTGAATACAATGATAAACAGCTGGGTCAGTCAAACATACCTTTAATCCCAGCACAGGTAGAGCTGGGAGTAGTTCCTTCCAGCCTTGATCCAAAAACTACACAGATAGAATTTCCTCTGTAACATGCCTTTAATCCTAACCTGGATGGATATATAAGGGCTTGTAGAAACCCAGAGAAGACAGAATCGATGGGAGAAGCAACTGGCAGAAGTGAGGTTGAGGAAGTTGCAAGACAGCTAGGTGAGAATTGACTATGGTACTTCTCTCTGATATTTAAGCCTTCCCCAGATATTTGGCTCTGAGTCTCATTTGAGATATTACATTTGGCACTCAACTTTGAGGCACAAATTTCCACCCCACCTCAAAAAAGTTGCTTACCAGCCAGAACAACACATGACCAGAGGAGTAATTATTTGCAGGTTAGGCTGTTGAGTTAGCCCCCAGCTTCAGGCAGCCCCGGCCACACGTGTTTCCATTTTACTTTTGTATGGGTAAGTTTTATCAGAGAGTAGACTCTTTCTCCTGGTGGGTTGCAGGTTCTTTTTTTCTGAACCTCTCCTTGGACTGCTATCACACTAGGTAGCTGCCCTACTTCACAACCATTTGAATTGACTCTGTCAACTAAATTGGTGAGTACAACAGATATTTTTAAAAGGGAGGAATTTGTTTAAGGCAATGGAAGATGCTTGGTCTTTCTGTGATCTTTCTCTAGAAGATTTTATATTAGAACCAGTAAAGGAAATGATAAATAAAGTAACTGGGATCACCCTCATAATGTTTATCATATTGTTTATTATGAATATTATTGGTTGGATAATTTCTGTTTTATTATTTTAAAAGTCAATTAATGTGAATGCCAAGAAATATGTCTTTTAAAAGTCTATTAAGAGGGAACTCAAAGACATTCAAACACAAACAGAGGAGTATAAAGAACAGACCTCAGCAACATTGTCTAAATCTACAGAAAAACAGCCTGAGTTTATCAAACAGCCAACACTAATATACCCAGTAACCATTAGAAGATCAAGAGAGGATAGAGATATTAGAGAAGTTAATTGGTCTCTACTACAAATGCTAGAACTAAAAAGGTTTAAAGATGCAATTGTGACATGTGGGATGCATTCACCATTTGTAAAACAAATGTTGAATTCCTGGTCTTCTTGCAACCAGATTACCCCTCAGGACTGGTTAGATATGGTTAAACTGGTTTTGGAACCAGGGTCACTTTTACAGTGGAAAATATGGTGGAAGGAGCAGGCTAAAATAATGAACAAAAAGCAGAGGCAGGAGCATAGAAGTCTCCTTAGACCAACAACTTGAGGAAAGAGAATATCCTGATATTGAAAGGCAATCCCTGTACAATTCACACATTCTTGATTTATGGGTAGAAAGTGAAGATTGTCAAGAGCCTACAGTAATTTTTAGGGGGAGATATTAACAACAAATACCCTCAAAGCAAAATAATTGAATTTTTAAAGAAAACTAATTGGATGCTTCCTTGTGTTGTATGAGATAAGCCAATTACTAGAGCCCCCACATTTTATACCTATGAATAAGTCAGAAAAATCAGGTTAAAAAATCAGAAAATAGAAGTAAAGAGGCTCAAAGCCCTTATAATTCTGTTCAAAAGTCAGAAATGTATGCCATTGTGATGATATTAATGGATTTTACACAAGCTCTCAACATAGTCACTGATGGTCAGTATTCAGAAAGAGTTGTTTTACACATTGAAACTTCTGATTTTATTAATGATGAGTCAGAATTAAAATCATTATTTATTCAGTTACAAGAAATGATCATGAATAGGGATCATCCCTTCTATATAACACACATTTTATCCCATACAGGTCTGCCAGGGCTTTTAGCATAGGTAATGAAGAAATTGATAGATTACTAATAAGAAATGTGCTAGAGGCCTCAGAGTTTCATAAAAGAAATCACATGAATAGTAAGGGATTAAAAAATATTTCTCCATCACTTGTCAACAAGCCAAAGAAATTGTAAAAAGATGTCCTACCTGTTCCTTCTATAACCAAACTCCATTACTAGCATGGAGTAATCATAAAGGTATACATAGAAATAAAATCTGGCAGATGGGTGTATTTCATTTTACAAAATTTGGAAAATTAAGATATGTTCATCATACAATAGATATGTTTTCAGTATTTCAATGGGTAACTGCTTTGAGTTCAGAAATGGCTGATTCTGTAATCACACATTTGCTAGAAGTTATGGCCACCATGGGAATACTTGAAGAGATTAAGACAGACAATGCCAAAGCATATGTCTCTAGTAAAATGAAACAATTTTTGACTTATTATAATATAAAGCATATTACAGGAATACTACATAATTCTACAGAGCAAGCAGTCATAGTAAGATCAAATTGAACTCTAAAGGAGATGCTAAATAAACAGAAAGAAGTAATAAAGACCCCTAGAAATAGACTACATAGTGCTTCATTAAATTTGAATTTTCTCAATACTAATGAGAAAGAAACAACAGCTGCTGAAAGGCATTGGACTATAAAAGAAACAGATGAGCTAAATCAGCCCATTTATTTCAAATATGTGCTGACCTCAGAATGGAAGCCAACTATGTGTCATGTTGGAGAACAGGTTTTGCTTTTGTTTCACAGGTGAAGAAAAATTATGGGTACCATCAAAATAATAAAGGCTCAATTCAAACCAGAGAAACTTCATGAAAATAAGAATTTATGGCTCATCTACCCATATTACAATTCTTACAAGGTGTAAGAAAAAACAAATGGTTGGTGCAGGTTTTTGTTTGTATCTTTACAGAAAGCCAGAAACATTCATCTTCAGGAAAATAAAAGACCTTGAACATCTAGACACATACAACAAAAGGGAAGCTATCCAGAAAAATTCAGAAGCAAAATAATACCACATATATTGGTATCAATATACTCTATGAGGTAAAAACCTTTCTTTTTAACCTCTGTCTTTAATTACAAGGTAAGTTGAAGTCCCAATTAAATTAGAAATTAAGCCTGGTTTTGGAGTTGGAGTGTGGCTCACTCCTTCTCTAAACTCAAGCATATTTGTTAAAGGAAAAAGGCAAAATCTCTGTATCATATCAGAAGAGCCACCTGCTATGGGACAGAAGAATGACTAAAAAGAAGGGACAGTTCTATTGTCATTAATCTTATTCTGAATAAAAATGTATGCATTTAGCTTTTTGTATATTATGTTAGGTTTAGTATCTTACCAGTTTTCTGCAGTAATCCACGACAATGCCTAATTGTGAGCTGGAAGTATCCAAAAGGAAGATGTAGCCCCACAACAAGGATATCACATGGACTACGACAAAAGCACCCAGCTGACAAACATCAACTAAAGATCAGATTTGGACTACAAACTACTTAGGACAATTTTCAAGTTGACTAGCTGAAATGAACCAGCTTTGCAGACTACTCTAGCCAGGACCTGAGACAAGCTGTGTATTTTCCTGTTATGCAGAGACTGGATAACAAATGATACAGCTACACATTACAGGACTTGACAATCAATAACACTTTTCATGATTCCCTAAAGATGCTGTTGCCCAACCCCCCCAGATAGCAGGAAGTAATCTAAGAAAACGATGCTCACATTTCCAAGAGATGGGGTGGGTGGTTTTTGGTCTTTTAATGGGTTGTGAATGATTGTTATTGTTTAGGGTAATTGGTTAAAAATTGTTATTGGTCATGTTTAGAAAAAAAGTAAACAGGAGAGATTATTCTTTGGGTTCTTGTTTAAAAAATAGAGAAAAAAGGGATACAGATCTACTTTAATAAATTACTAGATTTAAACATTTTACATTGATTAGATTTTTTGTATATTGTATACAAATTGTACATATTGATATAAAGTTGATATTAATTATGTCACTATATATATATTTCTGTTTGTTCAAGATATTTTATAATTGCTAGTCCAGGAAAGTTATTATTGCCAATTATAGGATATAAACAATTGCAAGTTGGTAGTTAGACATTACAATCAAACTAACAGTCATATTAGATATGTTTTCAAGATTAGATATAATTTAGATGGACAGGCATTCTTCAAGTACTTTAGAGATACATAGAATATGGCATTTAGGAATTTTCAAAAGCATAGGTTATTATTATGTTTTTGAAAATGGTACATCTGCTCCTGGCAGCACCAATCCACTTCAGAGAAGATTAAGGTCATCAAGGACACTCCTCCTTATGAGTTGACCTTCTTTGTGACAAAATTAGCCACTGGGCAAGGAAGTACTGTTACCTTAACTACTGATAATATGATTTTCAAAATGGACAAACAGAAGAAACACACAAAAGAATTGCCGAACCTTGCCAAAACAAGGTAGAAAGGACTTTGGGAATATCCTGCTTTCCAGAGAAGTTTGTCAAACATGCTAGGCCTGTAGGCCAAAGATGGATGTTTCAACAACACAAAAGAACTTTGGGTGACTGTCCAAGCAGCTAGCTGTTTCATTTCTTACATTTTTGGAAGTTGCTATTTGCTTAATATTATTTCCTTCTTTGGTCTCTGAGGAATTTGAAGTTGAGATAGTTAATAGTTATAGTTATCTAGTGACAGTTTTAGAAAAAAAAGTTAAAGTAAGTTCAAGAGACATCAAAATATAGCTTTTAGTTAGTAATACAAGTAAGAAACATAGTAGATTACAATTATCTTACTTTTTTAAAGACTAGCCTAGAACATTGTCTGATTTATAGAAGATTTTATGGACTTCCGATAAAAAAGTATGCTTTATGTCAGTTGGATGGAATGTTCTACAGATGTATTTGTTCTGTTTAATCTATGGAGCTGTTTAGCTTTGCAGCTTTTTTGTTGATTTTCAGTTTTGGTTACACATTTAAAGAGAAAAGTAGGGTATGGTTATTAGTTTTTGTATCAGAATCTATCTGGCCTATTTTATAAATCTAGAATTCCCCACATTTGGTGTACTTATATCTACAATTGTTATATTTCCTAGTGAAATCTTTACTGTTAATATCTAATAGCCTTCTTTATCTTCTATAACAGAATTTTGCCTCAGAAATTGACATTTATTTTTTGACTCTGTGAGTCTCTTCACTAGTGGAATTTATTTCTTAAAGAATATAGACAAGTGGATATACTATTTTTTAAATTTGGTCAACCAGTCTGCATCTTCCTATTTCATTTACATTTAAAGGTTTAATTGACTTATGTTGACTAATTCTCTTAATAATATTCCCCTCTCTCTCTTTTTCTTTCCTGGTGTGTGTTTGTGTATGTTCACATATTTCACAGCACATTTGTGTAGCTTAGAGAACATCTTTTGTAAGGCAGCTCTCTTCTTCCACAGATGCAGAGTATGTATTGTAATTTCAACTACTCCAGCATAGCTGGATTGTGAGCTTCTGGGCAATTCTTCACTGTCTTGTCCTCCCTTTCATTTAATTTAACCTTAGGTTTGCTGGTGTCACAGAGGTAAGTCAAGCACATCTCAATTTTTGTTTGTTTCAGGGATAGAATACAAGAATAACCTCTCTCTCTCTCTGTGATTTCACTGTAATAGCACCGGAACTCAATCTGTAGATGGATTTGGAATTGAAATCACAGAGATCTACTTGTGTCTGGCCCCTCAGTGCTGAGATTAAAGGCTTGGTCACCACTGCTAGGCACAGCCTCATACTCTTACTGAGCAGACTTGAAGACAAGAGACTTTTGCCCCTTTGTTCCCATGCTTACAGCACTGTGCTATCCATGGTTCTGAACTCATCCAGTTCTTGGTAATGTTTCCATTTGCTAATCATATAGAATGACATCCTTCATCTGGGTCTACTTCAAAACACACATATTTAAAGCACCAGCAGATACCCTACTTACCCCTAGATATTTCTTACTTTTAATACTGACAACTCATTCACGTTGATAAAACTCTTGCTAGCCTAAGCCAAATACCTATGTGGGATGTCTGTCTTATGAGTCATAGCTCATATGATGTTAGAAATGTCAGTGATAAGTATTGGTATATGTGGGGATATAATAAAATGCACTAAGCCTTTTAAAGTTTTGTCAATGGTAGCAAATTAGTTTAGATCACCTTGGTCAGGATGAACAGCAGATGATAGCCCTTCAGACGACCAAGTAGAAATCTTTGTCCACAAAACATAAAATTCATATGACATTCAATTCAGCAGTAAAATTGAATGTATAATGTTTCATTAAAATTTATATTAATAACATATTGAATTAAATGTACTCTGTAATATTAGAATAGTTAAGTATATTTTTGAGATTTAATTTTATTTTGGTTTTTAAAATTACTTTTGATTTTTGTCAGGACTTGAAGGTTGGGCATCAAATCTTTTAGTCAAATAGTCTCTTATTGTTCTATGCACCCAACACTGTTGTTCCATTTAAAGACCATTGGAACATTAAAAATCATTTGCATGTCTTGTGTCATATTTAACTTGGTGTGATGCCTACTCTTGTTTGTCAACTTGATCCTATCTGAAATGATCTACAATCCAAGAATGGAGGGTACACTTGTGATCCAGGATGACAACATGATGTTAATCCAGATCTTGAAATGGAAAGTCAAAGTTATAATATTGGCCACATTTTCTGCTGAAGCCTATATAATGACAATGGAAGAAGGGAGTGTGTTCTGTTGTGTGCTTTTCATATCCATAACTAAGATACTTCCATAGAGATGGAAAAGAAAAAAGTGGAAACCAAAGGACAAAATGAATAAGTGTAAGGAGACCAGCATGAAGGAGACAAGTACAGGGAGGTGGTTTTGCTGGAATCAATAGGAGGTATAAGGGTTAGGGTTAGGGTTAGGCCTATCATAGCCAGGTGGGCTTGTTACTCTCCATTGTTGTGAATAAATACCATAATAAAGAGACACTTACAAAAGTTTATTTGGGCTAACAGTTATAGAGGGGAAAATGCCCATTACCATCATGGTGTGAAATCGTGGCAGAAGGTCGGCACATTTACTGGATCAGCTGAGAGCTCACATCACAATTGACCAGCAGAAAAAAGAGAACCAATGGGAACTGCCATGAGTCTTTGAACTTTCAAAGTCCACCCCAGTGATACACTTTCTCTGCTGCAAATTCACATCTCCTAAGTCTTCCCAAACAACTCTGAAAGAGGAACAAGTATTCAAACACTGGAAACTATGTGGCACATTTTTCATTCAAATTACCATACCAAGATAGTATGTTTAGATGCCCCACAACTGTGGGTTTAAATCCTAGCTCAGACTTTAGCTCACTATGTGGCAAGAAAGTATCATGTTACCTCTCTGAACCCCTATAACTTTCTTTAAATATCAGGATGTAGTGTTATATAGAAAACACCATGAATGGTAGCATCCCTGAAAAGAATGAAATCAAGGACCAGGTGAACGTCAACAGGATCCCTGGTCTCTCCATGGAGACTAAGATTCCTATAGTATGACAGTTGATGTGCAAGTGTTGAGTAGCAATGGCAGGGATAAGAGAGGCTGGAGAGCTTAAGGACTTGATATTCCTTAGGAAGAGAAGGCTAAAAGGCCACAATCACCTGACTGTGTACCCAGGTCTCTTAGAACAGGGTGGTCCTCATTCTGCACCAGTCCTCAGGAACACTAAGGAGACATGGCAGAACTATGAGTGAGATTGCCACGCACCATGACCCCATTCACTGTCTACATGTCATACATCATGTGCTGATATGTACTTTTGCAGTGTGGCTGAATGGTTGTGGTCTTGCCATAGTCACACAGTGATTGTGTGGCTGGTCTCTCCATGCTTCCACAACTATATGCATAAAGCAAAGCTGTAAGGTATGAAATAATGGTCCTTCCAACTCTGAATCTGCCTCAGCCACTCAGTTGCAATGTCACCCCACATGTACCCCCACACCCTGCCAGCAACTCCTATTGCAAGAACTGTGACAAGACACACACCAGGGTTCAGGTAGTATTTTAATGCTGGGGTGATGATAGCAGGCAAGTATGGAAATCATTGAGGGAAGAACAGAATCAGGGAGGGTCATTCAGCTGAGCTAAGGCAGACCTTGTGTGGATGATTTTGTCAGTTTCTGGAGAGAAATGTGACAATGATTCAGTTGAAGTCTTTGGACACATGCCTGGAATGAGAACATAGGGCTGTCACAGTAACAATGAGAGCTGGCTTTCACAGAACAATGATTGAACCCGACTTAGCCTGGCTCTACTATCTTTACTCATTGCACAATGCCTGGTATGGCTTAGGCCATGAAGAAAAAAGGTGCAGCTGTGGATTAGTGACTTTGTTCTGACCGCTATCCTGGCCTCTCCCCATCCCTTCTGGAGCACCTCAGATGGGAAAAGATTGAATAGAGGCCATGTCCAAGTTCAAATGAGAGTTCAGCCTGCAGTTAAGTATCTGTACAAAATGTTAGAACTCAGTCATTAACTCACTATAAAATGCTTGAGAAAAAAAGAGCCCAACTCAGTCTGGGTTCATGATGTAGGCTAAGGGTTCAAAGTGTACAAGGAGTTTGTTCTCCTTGTGCCCTACTGAGTATGATGGCCTGTGTAGGGTTTCCCACTTTTTTGAAATTTACTGATAAACCAAATACTCTCCTACCAACCTTATCCTCAGAATATATTTCAAAGATAAACTATGTGTTTTCATCAAGTGATTCTGCAGAGCTTAGTACAATGCCTACTTGTATCACATAGCAGATTTTTGACTAGCAAAATTAGTAACAGAGGCCAGGAAGTTATCCCAGTCCACATAATATTTTCTTTGTAGGTATTGGGACCTGAGTTCCATCTCTCTTAACATATTAACTACGAAAGAGGGAATACTCAGGTGAGGAAACACTTATAATCCAGAGCAGTGAAGACAGACTTGGAGAGATTCCTCATCTGGCTTAGCCTACTTGGTGAATTTTAGCCACTGACACATGTGCATGCATGCCCACACAGAAACACTCATTCCCCAACACTAAATAAGCAAAAATAAAGGCCAGTTAAACATAAACTGTGACATTTTACCAACCTATGACCCCACCTTTCAGAAGACAGAAGCACGTAGATCTCGGATATTGAAGCTAACTGAGCTGTACAGTGAGACCTTGTTACAAAATATGCATGCACACTGTGACAACAGAGGCAAGTACTCTAAAGAACAAGATAATATTCTTATAAGAAAAAGAGAAGATATTTATTAAAGAACCTTAAATGTGAAAAGATTCAGTGAGTTTGAGTAAGGAGAGAGATGTTTTACATAACCACACCTTCCATGCCAATGTCATGTGGTGGGAAAATGTTTATCTGAGGTACAAATCCTAAGACAATGTGTTTAAAGTTCAATGAGAGCAGAGTGTCCATGAGAATCTTCATGGCCATGGGGATTTAGAAACAGTGTAGCAACATGAGTTTCCTGGGTCTGCTCACAGTGCAATGTCCAGCAGGACCCAAGTATTTTATTGACATAACAAACTGTGGTCCCGTCTTTGATATGAGATCAGGTCTTTGGGAGAGGGAGGATGGGTAAAATGGTTATTAAGGTTGGAATCAGAGGCAATTCCTGTATATGTGACCAAGGCTCTCCAACCTAAGCTCTTGACTTTCAGGCAATGTTTTCTTTCCCAGACACTGGATAGCATCCCGGCAACTTTCTTATGCCTGAATCAAACCTTCTTTTTCAAGCATACAGTAAAAATGCAGATTTTGAGGATGAACACAGACCAGAGATATAAAATGATGAGATTAGTATGCTAAGATCTCACTGTAGAATTTTGCAGAAAGTACAAGCTAATTCAGGCAATTACAGCCCATGCTAGCAAATAATTTTTACCTCAAGGTGGGTATCAATGCCAACATCTTCAGAGGCATGAGGCACACCGACTCAGCTAAAAGTCATTGTAAGCAAATGGATGATAATGGCTAGAGAGGTCCTTATTCCTGTCTAAGCAGTGGAGGAACAGTCTATAGACTCAGTGTGGAATTCATGGCTTTTGAGCACTTACAGCATATGCCAGACTCTCAGCTAAATATGTGTGTTTTCTCATGTCTTCATCACAGAAGCTGATTTTTACAGATCTCTACTGTTCAAATGTGCAAATGTGCCAAGTGAGGCCCCAGAGATGAAGCTTGAGAGTGACAGAGCTAATAACTGTGACAGAGTTGATACTTGACTTTAATCTTATTTTGTTTGCCACCATGCTTCTTCCCAGATATTGGGGTAGGATTAAAGTCAGGGGTCCTAAAGCCTTCCTGAGAGCCCAGTTCTACCTGATTAGGACACAATGGTACTCATTGTTTCAATCAAGAAATTCCGCATGTGGCTCTGTGTCCCTGTATCAGCCCTGATTACAGATAGGATTTCTAAGGCATAAATGATGTTCAACCTGAAATTATCATTAGGTCTGCAGCAAACGAGAGACACACTGGACACACATCTAGAAAGCTTTGAAGGTTGCTACGGTTTTTATCTTACGAGTGGACACAATGTAGTGTTAACAGCATCTGGGGAACATCAACATGTTACCATATTCTCCACAAAATTTACACATTTGTATTAGAATTCTGTGGGTCATGCATGTGCAGCATATGTGAGAATTTTACTTGGCATTAGACTAAGAATTCAATTAATTGCTAACATTTGTGACACAACTTATTTGTATGTATTAAAGTATTCTATGTGGTTTAATGCATTTAATTATCACAACAGTGATAGGAGATAAATCAAATTCTTTTCAGAGTGAGGAAATCTAGGCATAGAGAGGTTAAGAAACTACCCAAAGATATCTTAGCTCATGGCTTTATAAGTTCATGGAATTTATACAACTCTTATGCTTCCCATTGCTGATGATTGGAAACCAGGTTCTCGCATGTAGTGGGCAAGTGAATTATCTCCAGGTTCTTCAAATTTTCTTGCAAGGTTATTTTCTTGATTATTTCCTTATCTCTCTTTTAAAGTAAAAATGTTAAAATTATGTTTTACTTGTCCAGATAGTCTATTCCAAATCTTTGAGTTCTAGGTTTTGGGAGAACCCATATCTCAAAAATTAATGTTGCAAAAGATTGAGGCTGATTTCTGATATTAAACTCTGATCTCACATCACTTGTGAGTACATATGGGAGTCACAAATACACATATATCACACACACCAAAGTGTTTTGCCTGTAACATTCTTTTGAATGAGATTAAACATGGCCTGTTTTTACTACAATATTTTAAATACTAGAATTTTAGGTTTGAGATTAAGAAACTGAAGTTAGAAGTCATAAAGTACCTTGAAATTAAGTGCCCACTCACAAGGTCATGCTACAGCACCCTCTAAATCCAAGTGACATATGCCCACAGATACATAAAGACTTTCAAAATCAAGAGTATCTTCAGCTCTATGCTGTTGCCATTGGAAGACATGTCAGCTTGCAAGTCCTGCATTCTCTGTTCATTGATTTACATTCTGCACCAAACCTACAAACACTTTCTTGTAATTCTTTCTTGCAGTATTTACACCTCTCATCATCTCTTGTCTTTACTACATCCTCTTCAGAAATCTGAGCCTCTACATTCTCAGGTACAGTGAACTGAACAAGGGAAACAATAGGCAGCAGAGACAGAACTTGAACCCAGAACTGTGTGTCTCTAAGCTCTATAAAGACACTGCTTAGAACTATTGGGTTGTGTCCTCCAGCTTCCTGTCCCTTGAAAGAACTTGGACTTTACCTTCTCTCTACTTCTGAAGAGGAAAGTGTTATTTTTAGAGAAAGGCTTTAGGTACCGCCCTGCAGGTGGAGACTAGAACAAATGGGATGTTCATCTTGTACCTGAAATTACAGACTGTGGGAAATGAAATGTGTGAAACAAAACTCTCAAAACTGGCCCTGTAGCCCTGCCTCAGACTCACTCTAGCTCTAATGAGCCTTGACTCAGAAATCCTCATGTGTGAGGGGCAAGAGAAGCATTATCTGCCTGTCTTTGACATTGAACTGGCATCCTCAGAGGTGTAGTCCCCTTTCTAGGAGCAAAGAAGCATCTACTCACCCCAAAGGAAACTTAAAAAAAAATGAGGCTAAATCTTCTGTAGCTGAGTGAGTTCCAAGTTCTTATAATTATGTTATTGATTGGATCTGGCCCCATCTTCATTTCCTCAAAGGATTCCGTATGTTTCTTCTGGTTCTGAAGGACTTCTGTAAAGAACTGTCATCTGTCAGTGCCTGCACCACTAGTGGATTAGCTCCAATCCTCATGGTCTCAGAGAAGTCAGATTCTCTGCACTTTTATATTCAGTCTCTGCAACAACTCAGTGCAGGTGGCATTGCCACCATTTCTATTGTACAGGAAAAGAACCTGAGACTCCTAAAGTTAGGAAATCTGTACACACAGCTCTGTCCATGCACTCTTTGCAGGCTGACTTCATACTAATATTGATAACTTATCAGAAACAATTGATTAATGGGCCAAGCAATGGAAGCCAATTGTGCATGATTCTTTTTAGGGGTGACCTGATGATCTGTTTCTCTTAATGAGATTCTTATATGTATTTGAGAAACTTAGGTAAGCAATTGAGAAAATAAACTAAGAAATAGAAAAAAATCTAAAACCAAGGAAAAAACAAAGAGGACAAATATTGCTCCAGCTAGTGAAAGTGGTAAGTGGGATTTCAACATGACAGTTTGGAATCAGCTGCAGAGAATAATAATTGACATTGGAGCAGAAGATAGTGCGTCCTAACAGAAGGTCTCAGGAAGCAAATGAGAAATTCAAAGAATAAATGTCATGTGCAAGAAATGATTAACTCAGAGATAAAATGGAATGAACCACCATCAACAAAAGCCCTTATTTTAAAAATGAGCCATGACTTAAACATAATACTTGAATATATTGATTGTAACACAGTTTGCCTTCTAATTTCTTCAGTTTATAACCTGTTTCATTTCTTTGAATATAAAGCAGTTTAGATTAGAATCATGGTATCATAAGGGTTTTGTCCCACTTGTCCAGTGATGTTTCAGTTTACCATTAAGCTTTATTTATTTAAAATTATTTAAATAATTAAATTATTCAGCTTTAGGTTAAGTAATTTTAAAATTATTTAAAGGAATTTCATACAACTGTGAAGACCAGCCTTTGTTTCTGTAGTCTGCTTTCCTGTTCTGTATGGAATATCTTTAAATGTTGTTGGAAGTTTCACAACTTTCATTAATGCTGTCTGTAATGCATACAAACATAAAAATATAAGTATGAGTGAGTATTTTTTAAAAAATAATTTAAGTATAACTAAATACTATTTGTGATTTCAGTTGACTGGTGAGACTAGAGAGTTGGCTCAACAGTTAAGAGTTTTTGTTACTCTTGCAGAAGACTAGAGATCAGTACCCAGCACCCTTGTTGGACAGCTCATAAACATCTGTTAACATGGGGGATGTGACATCCTCTTCTGACTTCTGAAGGCACACACAAAGAAATACATACACATAAATAAAAAACCCCTTAAAAACAATTTTAATAAAACATGTAATTTCAATACTGTATTTTGGCTCTGTGCCAACAGGTTCTATCTATTATAATGATGCAGACAAGGCCACCTTAGCTGGTATTGCTTACATAGCTCCATTTCACCACACAACCCCTAGTAACCTTGAACCTGATACCTTTTTCCCTCTGTTTTGGTTCCCAGGTATGGAATGAGAGGATTGATTCATTCTTTGTTTTTAAAATTTGCCTAACAACCACTTCCTAAATATAACACCAGTGGCATAGACACTAAGATCACCAATTAATAAGTGGGATTTCCTGAAGCTAAGAGGCTTCTGTAAAGCCAAGGACACTGTCATTAGGACAAAACGACAGCCTACAGAATGGGAAAAGATTTTCATCAACCCTACAAGTGAAAGAGGACTGATCTCTAAGATATATAAAGAACTCAAGAATCTAGAGCCCAAAACCTTGAGTAAACCAATCAAAAACTGAGGTTCAGAACTAAAAAGGGAATTCTCAGCAGAAGAATTGCAAATGCCGAAAGGCACCTGAAAAAGTGCTCATCATCTTTAGCCATCAGAGAAATGTAAATGAAAATAACTTTGAGATACCACTTGACACCTGTTAGATTGGCTAAGATAAAAGACACAGAGGACAGCCTATGCTAGAGAGGATGCAGAGCAAGGGGAACACTCCTACATTGTTGGTGGGAGTGTAAGCTTGTTCAGTCACTTTGGAATGCAGTATGGCTGTTTCTCAGAAAATTGAGAATCAATCTCCCCAAAAACCCAGCAATACCACTACTGGACATATACCCTAAAGACGCACAGTCGCACTCCAAAGGCATTAGCTCAACTATGTTCATAGCAGCATTATTTGTAATAGCAAGAACCTGGAAACAACCTAGATGTCCTTCAACTGAAGAATGGATTAACAAACTGTGGTACATCTACACAATGGAATACTACGCAGCAGTAAGAAAAAATGATATCCTAAAATTCACAGGCAAATGGAGGGATTTGGAGAATATTCTCCTGAGCGAAGTCTCACAAACTCAGAGAGATAAGCAGGGGATGTACTCACTCATTAGTGGACTTTAACAAAAAAGCAAAAAACAAAGCATGTCCAAGCTGCAAACCACATCCACCGAACAGCTTGGGATTTGAAACACCTTAGATTAGAGCCTTGGAGCCCACTCCCACCACAGGAACTTCTGACTCAGTCTTTATGTTGGGGCGAGGAAAGCAGATCTGCTGGGAGTGAATGCTGAACCAAGCCACAATGGGACATTGGGACCTCCTGCCCTTGCTGGGGAGGAGATAATATGATATGGAGAAGAGAGAGTGACTGGAAGGGGTGGGAGGGTGAAGGGAGTTTGATCAAGGCTATACATGGATAAAAAATTATGACTTTACTCATAATAAAAATAAAAGAAATACTTGTCAACAATTAAAGTAACTGAAAGTGCAAATATTAGAAACACTGTAATCTCACTTTGAAGAATTTATTCCACACATATGTTGGCGAGACTCTATTAGGATATGATGTCAATGCACTATTTATCTCTAAAAATATAAGGGAGTGACAGGAATTGAGTGGCTGTACATTTAAGGAAGCCATCTTAAAGACAATACTGCTCCCTTCCATTAGCCTTTGCTATTTCAGGGTTTATTAGGGTTACTTCTGGAATTAGCTGGTGGCAACTTTACTGACCCATTACCAGAGACAAAATTCAAAATGGCCAAGTTATTCATGTTAATGTTAATATTACCCAAAGGTAATGCTGAAGTCCTGGTGAGCAGGATACACAAGACAACAAGGCTCCCAAGTTGAAACATCTTTGGTCCTGACACCTATGTTGTCATAGAAGAAAGAAAAGAAAACAAGGGTTTACAGTGAATACCTGCCACTCTCACACTTGACCTTCCCACAATACAAATGTACTTCTGTTCATAATAGGTGAGAAATGGAACCAGCAGAGATGGCCACCATTCCCAGTTAATAAAGACCTTGAGACCAAGTACATGGGAGAATTTTATTCAGCCATGAAGAAAAATAAAATCATGACATTTCAAAAAGTAAATGAAACTGAAAGTCATTGTAATAAACAAAATCATTCAAATTCATAATGGCAAAATACCCCTTTTTCTGTCGTGCACAAATGAGATTTAAATTTGTATAAATATAAGTATTTGTATGTGTTGAATGTGTGTGAGGTCATAAGGAGACTGCGAGAGAAGAAGAAGAAATCCCGAGGAAAGAGAAGAGGGGGAAGGAGAGCAAAGAATGCATGTGACACGAGAGCAAATGGAAGGAAGTTTCAGTTAGCAAGGGGTGGGGAAGGGAAGGACGGGGGAGGGGAAGAGGAACTAAGTATGCAGGAAAATACTGCAGTGAGACCCACTAATTGATACAGTGAATTTAAAAATAGTAGACATAACTTCATACCATAGCAACTGATGAAAAACAATTGGTTTGTTCTGGAAGCAAGCTGGTAAGGTCGAGAGAGAGAGAGAGAGAGAGAGAGAGAGAGAGAGAGAGAGAGAGAGAGAGAGAGAGAGAGAGAGAGAGAGAGAGAGAAACTTCAGAGACCCAGCCAGGACGTGACAGACTAGGGCTTGGAAAGAATGGCTACCTGAGCTCTGTATGCTCACGTCCTTTCTGCTGCTTTTTCTGCCGGAAATGTGTTTCCTCCTTGCTAGGTCACTTAAATCTGTTCTGTTTCAGTGAAACTTCACACCTTCCATAGCCAGATTCTGACCCCTCCCCAGAGAACAGTTAAAGGCTCCCACTACCGTTGGGGCCACACTATCCTTAATAAAGCAGCCACAGACTGTGTCACTATTGAGCCTAGACTCCAGTAAGAAGCCTTTCTCCATACACTGAGACAAGTCACTGATGAATAATCTGAACAGTCCATAGAACCATGAACCTAGGTAGTTGTTAGTCTGACATGATACCATCTATGCCTTCAAATTTGCTAGAGTCAATACTTTCCTGACACACATAGCACCTACCCTATGTTTCTTCCCTCAAAATCTCCTGGAGACCTTCTTATGGGTTCACATCAGGGGAGGGGCTACTTACTGGTTTGGAGAAAAAAGAATTCAAAATCCTTATTTCTCTGCACAGTCTCCTGGGATTCTGGGATCACA
>PVIH01020364.1:0-32632 GCA_004025045.1 Sigmodon hispidus | reverse complement strand
AAACAAACAAGAAAAAAAAAAAAGCCAAACATGCCCAAGCGGCAAACCACAACCACGGAACAGCTTGGGATCAGAAACACCCTGGACTGACCCTTTGGATCCCACTCCACCTAGAGGAACACCTGACTCACTCTTGAGGGAGGGGGGAAAGAACTGGATTTGGCCAGAATTGGAGACTGATCTAAGCATTATTGGGTCAAATGGGACATTCTATTAGTAACTTGAAAATAAGTAAAGAACAATACTCAACTTTATTTGGAATAACAGGAAAGTCAGGATTGCCAAAACAATTTTACTCAACAAAAGAACCTCAGGAGGCATCACCATCCCAACTTCAAGTTATACTATAGAGCTACAGTATTAAAAACAGCCTGGTACAGGTATAAAAACAGACTTGTGGATCAATGGAATCGAATTGAGGATCCGGGCATTAACCCAAAAACCTATGAACACCTGGTCTTCAACAAAGAGGACCAAACTATTCAATGGAAAAAAGATAGTATATTTAACAAATGGTGTTGGAATAGCTTGATGGTAGTGTGTAGAAAAATGTAAATAAATCCAAGCTTGTTGCCCTGCACAAAACTCAAATCCAAGTGGATCAAAGACCTCAACATCAACCCAGCCACTTTGAACTTGATAGAAAACAAAGTAGGAAATACACTTCTATGAATTGGCACAGGTGACCACTTTCTAAATATAACATCAGTGGCACAGACACTAAGACCAACAATCAATAAGTGGGATCTACTGAAACTGAGAAGCTTCTGTAAAGCCAAAGACACTGTCAATAGGACAAAATGACAGCCTACAGAAAGGGAAAAGATTTTCACCATCCCTACAAGTGATAGAAAATTTATTTCTAAGATATATAAAGAGCTCAAGAATCTAGAGTCCAAAACCTTGAATAACTCAATCAAAAAAATGGGGTTCAGAACTAAAAAGGGAACTCTCAGTAGAATTACAAATGGCTGAAAGGCACTTGAAAAAGTGCTCATCTTCTTTAGCCATCAGAGAAATGCAAATCAAAACAACTTTGAGATACCACCTGACACCTGTCAGATTGACTTAGATAAAAGACACAGAGGACAGCCTATGCTGGAGAGGTTGCAGAGCAAGGGGAACACTCCTGCATTGTTGGTGGGAGTGTAAGTTTGTTTAGCCACTTTGGGATGCAGTATGGCGGTTTCTCAGAAAATTGGAAATCAATTTCCCCAAGGACCCAGCAATACCACTTCTGGGTGTATACTCTAAAGATGCACAGTTGCACTCCAAAGGTATTAGCTCAACTATGTTCATAGCAGCATTATTTGTAATAGCAATAACCTGGACACAACCTAGATGTCCCTCAACTGAAGAATGGATTAACAAACTGTGGTACATCTACACAATGGAGTACTACTTAGCAGTAAGAAAAAATGACATCATAAAATTTACAGGCAAATGGATGGATTTGGAGAATATTTTCCTAAGAAGATATCTCAAACTTGGAAAGATAATCAGGGGATGTAATCCCTCATTAGTGGACTCTAGACAAAAATTTAAAAGAGCCAAGCATGCCCAAGCGGCAAACCACAACCACTGAACAGCTTAGGATCTGAAACACCTTTGACTGACAAATTGGATCCCACTCCCCCTAGAGGAACATCTGATTCAGTCTCGATGTTGGGGGGGGGAGAAAACTGGGTCTGCCAGGAGTGGAGGCTGAACTGAGCAACATTGGGACCTTGGGGCCTTGGGACCTCCTGCCCATGCTGGGGAGGAGATGGGGAGGGGATGGGGAGATGTGGAGAAGAGAGAGTGATCTGATGTGGTAGGAGGGGGAAAGGTCCTTGAATAAGGATATACACAGATAGAAAATGTGACTTCTATATTCATAATAAAAGAGAAAAAAAGATATACATGAAGGGATGCCAAAACTCAAAGGAGTTTCCAAGTCGCATTTACCAGGCTTGCCACATTATTTTTGTTGGCAATAAAAGCATTTTTATTTTATGTTGCTATGTCTTTAGAGGATCATTTTTTTTTTTGTACTGGAATAAAAGTGATACTACAACATTCATTACATTTTTGGATACAAAATGGCCTTAAATGGTTGAATATTGGCATTTCTTACTTTAGGGCTAATTTAGAAGCTTGGTGCATTTTTAGAACTTTTCTTTATTGTTTTTTGTAAAGTTCTAGAGTTCAATAGTCATTCAATTTTCAAGAGCATTTCCTTAAATGGATTTCATGTATTTGGTTGTTTTCTCAGAACTGAATGCTTATATTTTAATGATTGTGGTACTAAGAGACTAATGCATTGGTTTATTTATTTTCTTATTACAATAAGCTGAGTTGTTGGTTGTATTTCAGTGAACAAAAAAAAAAACACAGAATGGTTGGTTCTTAACTTTTGCAAGTTTTAATGAACACTACCTTTCATCCTTCTCTGGTTTACTTTTTCTCTCCCCTCAGATTGCTAAAGCACCAATCCAATGAAAGAGAACTCAATCTTCAAAGTAAAAGAAAAGCCAAAGCAATATCTTAGTCTTCCAACTACATTTCTGGAATGTTCTCAAGAAATGTACATCGATTCTTATTTCTCACCTTTGATAAAGACCAGGACAGTTGTGGAATCTTCTGAAATAACTCTTTGCAGTAAAGCTAAAGCTTTGAATGGAAAATTTAAAGATGCTCTCCTATACCTAAGAGTCTCTTATTCTGAGTATTCTGACAAATGTAGAACCTCACATCTTTTATTTCATGAGTAACATTTTCAATAAAAATTGAATAAAAAGAAATCATTTAAAATAAAGTTTAAAAATGGGGTATGAAAGCTATGGATAAAGAAAGCGAAGGATTGGAATATGGCAAGTACTTCTGGGACAAAGCTATTTTCTTTTCTCTAAGGTGTGGTGGAGCCTTGTCTAATTTTATTTAAGGCATTTAGAGAAAACAGAGAATACAAGAGAAAGAGAAAGAAGATAGGGGAGAAAAATGAATTTAATTTCATATATAAGTTCAAGTATTTTTATCATGTAAGCTCTCCACACACACCTCCAACACTGTACCAAATAAGTTCAATTAGTGCTTCCTACATGTACATGAGTGATGGGCAGGCCACTTGGGCATGAGCAGCCATGATTTGTTCCTAAAGAAAACCAACTGTCCTTCCTTTGTGATAGCCAGATTTGACTTCTGGTTTCTTGTCTGACATTTGAGGAGCTTCCATGTTACTGCTCCTTCTGACCAAGGCCTGGCTATACTGAAAATCAATTCTTCTTAGGTCAGTCAAACAACGGAAGTCACAGGGACAACTGCTGATCCCTAAGCTACAGAATCAGACAGGTGGGAACAGACAACTGTGATGTGTTGGGACAGAAACATTAACAAAGGAAGCATTGCAGAACTGGAACTGGGCTGGGAAATCTAATAGTAGTTGACAAGTTGCTAGAGGCATTTGCCTTGGGTCAAGCTCCTGAAAGCTCCACTTTTTGGCAAGGCTTATGTCTTTGCAATTTACCTTCAGGAGTTCTACAAGATCCTCATAGTAAATGTCAGAGAAAAAAAATTTCCCTGTGCTTCCAGCAAGAAGAGAAAAAAAAAGAGTCATAGTAACATACACTGAATAATGTTGTAAAAAGCAGGTTTACCAAAACCTAACCTATGGAGGTTTTATCTCCCTACTCAGGGAAAAAGAGAGTCAAGTACAAGCACTTAGCCTTCCCATGGGGGAAGGTGAATATCCATTTCTATCACTTAGTTTGGCTGTCCTACCTAAAGACAGCAGTGTCACAAGGATGAGAGGGAAACATTAGAAATTCCTTGTTATCATGAGACATCAATGCCATCTGTGAAGCAGTATTACATCACTTGAATGTGAACTTGTATAATTGTAAGTGGATACTGGGAAATTCAATGACAACCAGGTTTTTTAAAAAGATAATTAATATACTAAGAACCAAGAGGAAAAGCTACCATAGAAATATGTAATTAAAACCACAAGGGGCTAAAAACACTGGAAAACAAAATAGAAAGAAAGAGCAGTAATAAAAATTTGAAAAAGAAGTAACAAGTATGATCTATGCATCATCTGTTTATCACTTATCTATGTATGTACCTATCATTGTGTTTATTCATTATATATCTATCTACTATCTATCATCTACTTTATCCATATATCTCTATACCACATCTCTGTCTAGCCATTATCTATCTATCTATCTATCCATCTTCAACTTATCTATCATCTATCTATTAATGCAAATATTTCAACAATCATATCAATATAACAGTTTCAGTTTACTGGATCAGAGTAAGTAAAAGACTCAACTATAAATTGTCTTCAATAAATATATTTTAATGATAAACACATAAGATTCAAAGTCAAGGTAAATAAAAACTATACAATGGTAACAGTAATAAAAATTAGAAGTACATAAGCCTCAATTCATTTCCCCAAATCACTCATACCCCCAACTGCTTCCTGAGACATAAGCTCTAGAGAGCCCCAGCCAAAGAGGTGAGTTACACTCCTCCCAACCAACCACCCAAGCTAGCTAAGACAACCTCCAAGTCTGGACAACAGAAAATGTGCCCCCCTAAACCATCTCAGTTCCAGCTGCAGGCAAGCAAGCAGGACTCTACCTGCAAGCCTATCTATACCCCCATCAGATCTTCTACCCTATCAGCCTCACTCTATTTCCCCAAATCAACCATTCTTCTTAACCTCAGCTGCTCTCTGAGACACAGCTTGGGAGAGGGCCATTATAAGAGTGTCTTCCTGAGGCATAGACTCTGGAGAATGGCTTCATAAGAGCTCTAATTCCTGGGAAATAGATGGAAAGATTGGTTAAGAGACAGTGACTGGAGGGGGTGAGAGAGAGAAGGTGACTTGAACAAGGATATACATAAATATATATTCTTCACTTAAAATAAAGAAAGAGACCATGTAAAAAAGAAACTGCAATTAATTAATAGCAGAAAGGAAGAATCTAAATTTCCAAAACAGCACAGACAGGCATGTAGCTCAGTGGTTAATGTTTATCAGGTCAATGTAAGATGGTGAGTTTGATCCCCTGCAACTTTAAATAACACATCAAAGGCAAAAAAAGATCAATTGTAGATATGAATTTCTTCCTGAGACACAGATTCTACTGCCTCTGAGTTCTCTATGTGCTCCAATTGCCCCAAAGCACATAGTAGACCAAAATCAGCTAGCTGAAACACAGACAACACTTGCTGTAGTCAATGGAGAAGATGGGTAGATGCCAGCGCAAAAATTCGTTTAACAACATGAAGAAAAATATGGCATCATGAGAACATAGTAGTTCTACAAAAGCAAGACCTGAACAGTACAATATAGTAAATTAGAGAAAAATAACCTTAATAATAGCTTTATAAAGATGGTAGAATCCTTTAATAGCAAATTAAAGAAGACATATAAAACTCACTTAAGAAAATAGAGAAAAGACAAGCAAAAAAAAAATGGAAGAAAACAATAAATTTCTTAAAGACAGAGAACCAAGAAAAGGCAAACAGAAAGGTGATGAAAATAGGGCAAGACCCACTGGCCCCGCCTCCAACTGCATCAGCAGAGAAGGACTGAGGACTTTAATTCAGATCCCATCCAGAGGTGATCCCATCCAACGCCTAACCCGCATCTGTAAAGTCGCTTTCTGGGACCAGGGTCAATTTGTAGAGTCTGATCCCAGACTCTCCTTAGCAGACAGGACTAGGGTTTGGCAGTGAGGGGCTCCAGTGGCCACACCTAAAAGAGGAGACCTTGCACAGCAGGCCCCACCTCCAACTGCATCAGCAGAGAAAAACTAAGGCTTTGAAATTCAGGCCCCATTCCAGAGTAGAGTTAGAGATCTAGCAGACCACTTTCTAAGAGGAGACAGGAGACACACAAGCCCTCTTGCCACAACTGACAAGGAGCAGCCTAAGTGAACCACTGAGGCCATGAGCAGACGCCAGTGCAAAAATACATATAATAACATAAAAAACAACAAGGTAACTCCAGAAGAAACTGGTGGTTCTACAACTACAAGACCTGAACAGACCAATGAAGAGGAAACAGAAGTAAACAACACGAGAAACAACTTTTTAAAGATTATAGAAGACTTCAAAGAAGATATAAAAAATTCCCTTAAAGAAATAGAAGAAAACAAAAACAAAAAATTGGAAGAGATGAAAACATCCTTGAAAGAAAACCAAGGAAAGGTAAACCAAAAAATGAAAGAAACATTCCAGGAACTAAAAACTGAAATAGAAGCAATGAAAAAAGAAACAAAATAGGGAAAGATAGAAATAGAAAATCTGAAACAAAGAGCTGGAACTACAGGTACAAGCATAACCAACAGAATCCAAGAGATGGAAGAGAGAATCTCTGGAGTGGAAAACTCAGAGGCTCAAATAGATACATCCATCAAAGAAAATACTAAAACCAAAAAAGCCGTAACTCAAAATGTTCAGGAAATCTGGGACACCATGAAAAGACCTAACTTGAGAATAATAGGAATAAAAGAAGGAGAAGAATAACAGCTCAAAGGAACAGATAATGTTTTCAATAAAATCATAGAAGTAAACTTCCCTAACCTGAAGAAGGAAATGCCTATAAAGATACAAGAAGCTTACAGAGCACCAAATAGATATGACCTCCCCCCAAAAATGTCAGCACGCCACATGATAAACAAGCCACACAACATACAGAACAAAGAAAAAATTTTAAGAACTGCAAATTAAAGGGCCAACTTACCTATAAAGGCAGACCCATCAGAATAACAACTGACTATTCAATGGAAACAATGAAAGCTAAAAGGGCTTGGTCAGAAGTTATACAGATGCTAAAAGAGCATGGCTGCCAAACTAGAATACTATACCCTGCAAAATTATCAATCACCATAGATGGAGTAAACAAGATATTTCATGACAAAGTCAGACTGAAAGAACATCTCTCTACCAATCCAGCACTACAGAGAGTATTAGAGGGAAAACTCCAAACTAAGGACCCCAGATACACCCATGAAACCACAAACAATCAATAACCCCACAGAAGAATACCCCAGAGAAAGGAAATGAAAACAATTTGCCACCAAAAATGGCAGGAAATATCAATCAGTGGTCACTAATATCCCTTAATATCAATGGACTCAACTCTCCTATAAAACGACACACACTAACAAGATGGATACAACAACAAAAGAAATCCTTCTGTTGCCTACAAGAAACACACCTCAACCACAAAGACAGACACAGGCTTAGAGTAAAGGATTGGGAAAAGGTTTTCCAGTCAAATGGTCCTAAGAAACAAGCTGGAGTTGCCATCCTAATATCTAACAAAGTAGACTTCAAGCTAAAAGCAATTAAAAAGGACCAAGATGGTCATTACTTATTGATCACAGGAAAAATTGATCAAAAGGAGATTTGAATCCTGAATATTTATGCCCCTAATTTAGGGGCACCTACCTATGTAAAAGAAACACTGCTAAAGCCTGAATTCCACATCAGTTCTCACACCCTAATAGTGGGAGAATTCAATACCCTACTTTCAACCCTGGATAGGTCAACCAGACAGAGTCAACAGAGAAATAAGGAGTCTAAAAGAGGTTATGATGCAAATGGATTTAATAGATATCTACAGAAGCTTCCACCCAAATGCAAAGGAATATACATATTTCTCAGCTTCTCATGGAACTTTCTCCAAAATTGACAACATAATTGGTCATAAAGCAAATATCAACAGATACAAAAAAATGGAAATAATTTCTTGTAACATATCAGACCACCAGGGCCTAAAGTTAGAGTTAAACAACATCAAAGATCAAAGAAAGTCTACCAACTCATGGAAACTCAGCTGAACAATCTCTGAGTCAAGGAAGAAATTAAGAAAGAAATCAAAGTCTTCCTAGAATTTAATGAAAATGAATCCACAACGTATCCAAACTTGTGGACACAATGAAAAAATCTTAAGAGGAAAATTCATAGCGCTAGATGCCTACATGAAAAATCTAGAGAAAGCCCATACTAGAGACCTAACAGCTCAGATGAAAGCCTTAGAACAATAAGAAATGAACTCACTTAGGAGGAGTAGATGGCAGGAAACAATCAAATTTAGAGCTGAAATCAATACAATTGAAACAAAAAGATCAATACAAAGAATCAATGAATTTAAGAGTTGGTTCTTTGAGAAAGTCAACAAGATAGATAAGCCCTTAGCCAAATTAATCAAAAAACAGAGAGAGAGTGTTCAAATCAACAAAATCAGAAATGAAAAGGGGGACATAACAACAGACCCCCAGGAAATCCAGAGAATTATCAGATCATACTTTGAAAATCTGTATTCCACAAAAATGGAAGAAATGGACAGCTTTCTGGACAGGTACCATCTACCAAAATTGAATGAAGATCAGATAAATTACCTAAACAGTCCAATAACCCTTAAGGAAATTGAAGCTGTCATTAAAAGCCTCCCCAAAAATAAAAGCCCTGGTCCAGATGGTTTCAGTGCAGAATTCTACCAGATAGATATTCAAAGAAGAATTATAACTGTTACTCCTCAAACTATTTCACATAGTAGAAACTGAAGGAATATTGCCAAATTCCTTTTATGAGGCCAGAATTACTCTAATACCTAAGCCACTGAAAGACACAACAAAGAAGGAGAATTACAGACCTATTTCCCTCATGAATATAGATGCAAAAATTCTCAACAAAATTTTTGCAAACCGTATACAACAATGTATAAAAAATAACATCCACCACGACCAAGTAGGCTTCATCCCAGAAATGCAGAGCTGGTTTAACATAGTAAAAACCATAAACATTATCCATCATATAAACAATATAAAGGAACAAAACCACATGATCGTATTCTTAGATGCTGAAAAAGCCTTTGACAAATTCCAACACTCCTTTATGATTAAAGCCCTGGAGAGGTCAGGAATACAGGGAGAATACCTAAATATAATAAAGGTGATTTACAAGAAGCCGACAGCCAGCATCAAACTTAATGGAGAAAAACTCAAAACAATCCCACTAAAATCAGGAACTAGACAAGGATGTCCTCTCGCCCCTTACCTATTCAATATAGTTCTCGAAGTTTTAGCTAAAGCAATAAGAGAACAAAAGAGATTAAGGGGATACAAATTGGAAAAGAAGAAGTGAAACTATCTCTATTTGCAGATGATATGATTGTATACATAAGTGACCCACAAAATTCTTCCAAGGAACTGCTACAGCTGATAAACACCTTGAGCAATGTAGCAGGATACAAGATTAACTCAAAGAAATCAGTAGCCCTTCTATACACTAAAGATAGAAGAGCTGAAAAAGAAATAAGGGAAACATTACTCTTCATAATAGCTTCAAATAGTATTAAACACCTTGGAGTAGCTATAACCAAAGAAGTAACAGACCAATTTGACAAAAATTTTAAATCACTAAAGAAAGAAATTGAAGAGGATATCAGGTAATGGAAAGCTCTCCCATGTTCCTGGATAGGTAGGATCAACATAGTAAAAATTGCAATTCTACCAAAGGCAATCTACAGATTCAATGCACTGCCCATCAAAATCCCAACACAATATTTTTTGGACCTTAAAAGAACAATACTCAATTTCATTTGGAATAACAGGAAAGCCAGGATTGCCAAAACAATTTTACTCAACAAAAGAACCTCAGGAGATATCACCGTCCCTGACTCCAAGTTATACTATAGAGCTACAGTAATAAAAACAGCCTCGTACTGGCATAAAATCAGACTTGTGGATCAATGGAATAGAAGTGAGGATCCAGACATTAACCCAGAAACCTATGAACACCTGATCTTTGACAAAGAGGCCCAAAATATTCAATGGAAAAAAGATAGTATATTTAACAAATGGTGATGGCATAGTTGGATGGAAGTGTGTAGAAAAATACAAATAGATCCAAGCCTGTCACCTTGCACAAAACTCAAATCCAAGTGGATCAAAGATCTCAGCATAAACCCAGCCACTTTTAACTTGCTAGAAAGGAAATTGGGAAATACACTTCTATGAATTGGCACAGGCAACCACTTCCTAAATATAACATCAGTGGCATAGACACTTGGACCAACAATCAATAAATGGAATGTCCTGAAGCTAAGAAGCTTCTGTAAAGCCAAGGACACTGTCAATAGGACAAAACGCCAGCCTACAGAATGGGAAAAGATTTTCACCAACCCTACAAGTGATAGAGGACTGATCTCTAAGATATATAAAGAGCTCAAGAATCTAGAGCCCAAAACTTTGAATAACTCAATCAAAAAATGGTGTTCAGATCTAAAAAGAGAATTCTCAGCAGAAGAATTACGAGTGGCTGAAAGACACCTGAAAAAGTGCACATCATCTTTAGCCATCAGAGAAATGCAGATCAAAACAACTTTGAGATACCACGTGACACTTGTTAGATTGACTAAGATAAAAGACACAGATGACAGCCTATGCTGGAGAGTGTGTGCAGCAAGGGGAACACTCCTCCATTGCTGGTGGGAGTGTAAGCTTGTTCAGCCACTTTGGAATGCAGTAAGGTGGTTTCTCAGAAAATTGAGAATCAATCTCCCCAAGGACCCAGCAATACCACTTCTGGATGTGTACCCTAAAGATGCACAGTTGCACTCCAAAGGTATTAGCTCAACTATGTTCATAGCAGCATTATTTGTAATAGCAAGAACCTGCAAACAACCTAGATGTCCCTCAACTGAAGAATGGATTAGCAAACTGTGGTACATCTACACAATGGAGTACTACTCAGCAGTTAGAAAAAATGATATCTTAAAATTTCCAGGGAAATGATGGATTTGGAGAATATCCTCCTGAGCTAAGTATCACAAACCCAGAAAGATAAGCAGGGGATGTACTCACTCATTTGTGGACTCTAAACAAACAAGAAAAAAAGCCAAACATGCCCAATCGGCAAACCACAACCACTGAACAGCTTGGGATCAGAAACATCCTGGACTGACTCCTTGGATCCCACTCCCCCTAGAGGAACACCTGACTCACTCTTGATTGAGGGGGGAGAAAACTGCATCTGCCAGGAGTGGAGACTGAACTAAGCAATATTGGGAGGGACCATGAGACTGCTTGCTGCCTGCCCAGGGAGGGGATGGGGAGTTGTGGAGAAGAGAGAATGACCTGATGTGGTGGGAGGGGGAAGGAACCTTGAATAAGGATATACAAGGATAGAAAGTGTGACTTCTTTGTTTATAATAATAATAATAATAATAATTATTATTATTATTTGTTTGTAAGGTACACTAAAGCAGTTTTCTGAAATATTATACCATGTCCTGCATATAGAAAAGCAGAGTAATCTAAAACCTATAATCTAGGCATTCACTTTAGCAAACTGGTGAAAAGAGCAAATTAAATTCAGAATAATCAAACACAAAGAAATTATAAAATGTTGGGGCTGAAAAATCACTCAGTGGGTAGATGTGCTTGCCATTGAGCCTCGAACCTGAGATTGTTCCCTGGGACCCACATGGGACCTACAAGGAGGAAACTGATTGCTTCTTTTTGTTTTCTGATTTCCCACACATGCTCCGCCATATGTGTGTGCACATATATACGCTCCCACACATACACACACAAAATAAATGAACAAAAGTTAAGTAAAAGTTAGTGAAAAAAAACCAAAAAAATTATGCAGTCCATAGAGATGATGAATAAAAGAAAAAGACAAAATTGATTGAAAAAAATCACTAACTAGGCTAAGAAATGAATAAGATATAAATTAATAATAGAGGTGTTAATACAGCACTGCAGAACTTATCAGCAAATAATAAGTGCAATAATGTAACTTTATGTTCTGAAATCTAACCATCTAGGTAAAATGGACCAAATCTTTGAAAGATACAATGCAGCAGAAACCGTACAAGAAACAGACAACCAGAGCACAATATATTTCATAGAATCAGAATCAATGACTAATAAACTTTTGAGTGGAAAGTTTAAATTCATATGTATTCATTATACTGTGTTCCTATTCATCCCCTTCTCCTAAATTCCCTCCCTCAAAGCATTTAAGGAAGAAATTCTGTACAATCTTCTCTAAAAGACTGAAGAAGTCTAACTCTTTGGGGGCCAACATTACCCTAATATACCCTAAGCTAGACAAATAGTGGATAAGAATAGAAAACTGCAAACCACATTCTCTACTGAGTATATGCCCAGGTGAAGCCTTTCTTTTTCCCGTCGTTCTCCCTTTTACTTTATTTATTTATTATTTTCTCATTCGCACAGTATAATTATGGTTTTTTGCATGAACAAGAGTTGAGATCAGAATAGAAGTAACCTATCAGTGACACATGGACTGAAGTAAATGGCATGTCCCCTAATACCCACTAACTGTTTGTAGTCTCTCAGTGAATGGTAGCATCTCATGATTTCATCACTCATATATGATAAAGATGAAGTGGTGACAGGTCCAATCTTCTGCAGGTCTGTGCATCTAGTCCCACACTTGTGGGGAGTTAATGAGGGCAATGTCCATGTCATGTCTAGATGAGGCGAATTCACATCACTCTTCCTCATCATCTTCTGCCTTTACATTCTACAAGTCCTGTCTTTTGCAACATTCCCCAAGCTTTGGGAAGAACAAAAATTCTTTAAAACATTAAAAAATTATATATATAAAGAGCATGACTAAGTGGAGATATCAACAAATTTATAATAAAATTTATATAGGAACGTAAAACATCCTAAATATTTGACTCAATATTGAAGCAGAACAAAGTATGTGATTGATATTATTCATCTTGAAGCTTTATTATAACACTATATTATTCAAGGCAGTATAAGAGTACTGAAATAATATACAAATCAATTGAGAATATAGGGAACCTAAATATACATTCACATATTGTCAACTGATTGTTTTGGAAGGATCAAAGGCAAAAAAAAAAATCAAAATGTAATATATAGTTGATACCCAGGCAAAAGTATAATGAAGCTCAAAACAAGCCACACAACTTTCACAAGAGTAATTCTTAAAGAATTGTATACCTAAATGTTCAATGAAAAACTACCAAACTTGGAGTTGGGAGTTGGGAGTCGGTCTGCGGGCAAATGCACTTGGAAGCCTGACAACATGTGTTTGATCCCCATGACCATCATGGTGGGAAAAGAGAGTTAATTCCTGAAAATTGTTCCCTAATCTGCACATACACACTGTGGGCTATGCCCCACACCAAACCACATGACACACACACACATACACACACACACACCCTCCAATGTGTGCACACACATATTAAACAATTGATTTAAATAAAAACCACTACCAACATACTGGAAGGTAGCACAGGAGAGAATTCAGGTGACCATGAATATTAGAGGCTGCAGGACCCCAAACTATGATAGCAATGACTTGAACCTCATTCATATTAGAGATTTTTTCAAGGAGAAGGCGCTGTCAAGAAAATAAAAAGACAAGCTTCAGACCTGGGAAATACTTTTTAAAGATAAGTCTGATAAAGAACTGCTATATGAAATTGCAATTGTTTTCCCATTCAACAACATAAAGATAATTCATTATAAAAATGGATAAAGGCATGAACAAACACCTAACCAAGATTGACAGATGGGAATAAACATAAGTAAAACACTCAGCATCATAAGCCATCTGAGAACTGCAGATAGAAATATGCTTATCAGAATGTTCCAGTCTAAACTATTGACATCAAATACTGGGGAGAAGCCTGAGCCATGGGAACTTTCATTTGCCGTTGATGGAATGGAAAATTTTTTAAGATAATAAGATACTGTCTTTTGAAACTATGTCAAACCATACAACTTAATCACTATGCTCCTTGATATTAACTCAAATGAATTAAAAACTAATGTCCATACAGAACTTCATACAAATGTTTTCAGTAGCTTTATTCACATTGTTAAAACTGCAAAGCAACCAATACTCCTTTTACTGAATAAGGTTACCTCTTCTAGCCTTGATATGAATGGCTTGTGTCTAGTCTTATTGCATCTTTTTGTGCCATGTTCAGTTGATATCCCTTGGAGGCCTGTTATTTTTAAAAGGAAAACAGAGGACTAGTGGATCTCGGGGAGAGGGAGCAGGGGGAGAATGTGAGGAGTTGGGGGAAAAGTGTGGTTGGGATGTATTATATGAAAGAAGAATACATTTTAGAAAACTTGACAAATTTAGGGAACTCTTATGCACACTAAATAACATGATATTTTAAATAAATAAATATTATAATTTATTGAAAACAAATAAAAATGAGCTGTCAAATTAGGTAAAGTCATGGAGAAAGTGTGTATTACTAAGTAAAGGAAACCAATGTGGAAAGCTATATACTATATGATTTTAACTATATGACTTTCTAGGGACAAATCATCTATGGATGATTCAAAGCATAGTAGTTACTAGGGGTTAGGTAAGGAGGAAGAAGGGAGCTTTTGAAGGCAGTAGGATTATGCTACTTTAGATTTAGATATGAGTCTTCATACACATTTTTAAACCCACAGGATATGTAGCACACAGTGATACCTACATAAACTCTGGCCTTGGAGTGGTAATGACATGTGAGTGTAGGTGCATTCATTATATTGTATGTACTTCTCTGATGTAGGTGTGAATAGAACCAGACATTGAGTATATATCAAGACATGTGGTAGATGGACTTGTCTGTAATTTTGGTTTGATTTCGTTATTTCAACTTGCTCTAAAAGTAACCTTTATTATTAAAGTACTGGAAAACAGAACCCAGTGCCTCATTCACACCAAGTGAGTGCTCTACCCATAAACTATATTACTTCTACAGTTTTATTTTGAGACAAATCTTTTCAAGTTGCTTAGGCTGGTTTGAACAGCAGCCATTCTACCTCACCTTCCTGAATAGGTGGATTAGAAAATCACTTTTCTCTGGTGTTTTCTTGCTGCACTCCTGGCCTTTCTCAGGTCTGGACTTGGTTGTTTGTATCTCATCACATGACACACACAGCAGGTGCTGTTTCATTCCTCTGAAGGGCTGGAGAATTGGTAAAGTGACGGACTTCATAAGATTCAGTTTGCTTTGCTTTTAGTAGTAATTCTTTGTAGAGGTGTGTGATTGAGCAGGATTTCCTGGTGTTGTGATGATAAAGACCATCAGTGTTTATCAAGAGCCATAGTTCATCACGTGCTAAAAAGGATAATCTAAGTCTACCATTGCTTTGGCCCTGGCTTAATGGAATAGCTAGGCAGTGAAAGGCCCCTTGTCATTCATGTGTTACTAAGGCACAGAATAAAAGACAAGGACTAGCTCTGGCTTTTCCCACCTTATATGCTAGTTCTCAAAAGAATGTGACTGCTTTCCTGGCTGCAGTGCTTGACAATGCCAGAGGTGGCACAAGCAAATTTATGCTGGCAAAATGGTGTCATTGAGTTGCCATGTGTATCAATTACAGATGTGGTATACTAACATACTCTTGAATCATATCTTTCTATCTTATTAAAAATGTGTGGCCACACAGTTATAGATTTTTAGTAGTTGTCAAATACTCAGGATCCCAAGAGCCTGCCATACAATGTACATGAGTGAAGTGGGCCAGGTGAAGACAAAGGCAGCCTGAAAGTTTGAGTCTGTGTGGGAAGCCCCTGCCATCCTGGAGGATAATGCATAGTAGATGGGGGCCAATGGCCTGATCTAAAAGAGAAGCTGTTATCTGAATTTCTGTATGATTTTTCTGAGTTTAAAAGTTGTTAAATAACATGAAATTTTAAAATAGTTCCAGCAGAACTCAGATGCCAGTACATGTATTTTTGACCTGCCAGTAAATTATTTCTCTAACAGGCAAGTTGGTACCATTGTTTCTTTGGCTGCTTTTTTCTTTTTTCTTTTGAAGTTGTGTCATTCTCAGTTCCAGATAATGATTGACATCTTAGGAAGAGCCAGTCTGGTTCTCACTCATAGGACATTGGGGCTCAGGGAACTTTGCCTGAAGTTGGCTAATTCTATATGTCATCCTTGGGTAAAGTCTGTGTGTATGTAGCACTATTCACAGAGTGTGACCATCTCTTCTTAGTGCAGTAGAGTGTCCCACTAAGTGTCTCTCCATCAGAGAAGCATCTCATGAAGGCCTTTGGTCTACAATGTTGAATGACAGCAGAGGGGGCAAAGGGAGTGCACAATGATCTAGAGCATGCCTGATAAGCATACATTTGTTACTTTAATCACGGTACAAAGTCCCCAATGTGTGGATATTATTTTCTCTCTGACAAAATGAAAACAAACAAACAGAGGGTTTGAGTCACTCTCTCTAAACCACAGAGATCCTACCCAGCTCTCTGTGACCTTCACTGCCTATGTTCTTTTATAATATCTGCCTCCTGCCTCCCTTCTCCAAGCTTGCAATGACAACCAATGTCATTGTCTTCATTTCCTCAGCACCACAGCTCCTGCCAGATGGCTGAGGCTTTGGAGATGCTTTCCTAGAGGACAGCCAAGGATTGCAAGCAGCATGATGTCTTCGAGGTTCCTCTCCAACCATTGCTTGGCTCTTCCCTACTCCTTCAATTGCCTTTTCTGAAACTCATTTACCAGCACAGCCAAACGCACCACCTCAGTCAGGAGCCTGGCAGGAAGTAGACCAAAACTCAGATGAGATTAGTGAGCTGAGTTCTATTTGGGGAGCATTACACAGGCATGGGAGCAGCAAGAGAGACAGCAAATGATGGTGCCATTCCCTGTGGCTAGGGACAGCGGGGAACAGTCATTGCTGCCCAAGAGCAGCTGTGGCCTTGGAGAAAGAATACAGCCACCGCTGCCACAGAGCTTGGCAGGGAAGGAGCTTGGGAATAAAATGATGACATCTCTTCCATCAATCAAAAACAAACACTTCTAAGAGACAGGAAAAGGATATCACATAGTGCTGGCAAAACAAAGTATGGCTCAATGATTCCCACTCATTTTCTTTGTGCTATTGCTGCCCTATCGGGTGTGAACATTCTGAAGGGTAGCTCTGTTAGCAAAGATCAGGTGGTCTTTTCCATCCCTGTGTGGCTGCTGCTTTCCTGGCTGGAGCCCCAGCCACCTTGCATTCAAACAGATCTTCAGCTTGGTACCAGCAGACATGAACCTCCTCTCCTCATCTGGGTCAGACAACTGGCATTTTCAAGTTCAGCCTTAAGGATGTTGAGGAAAAAGGCTGTTTTCTTACATAAACACATCTGCACAATGAACATCTGTATAGCCCTGCTTCCCCTCAGGACCTGGATTCTGCCTTCTAATTTTGGCCTTTCTGGAGAAGTCTATTTGTTTTTTTTCCCCCAGGACCCCTGAGGGTATTTTATTTTTCCCCAATCCCTCTGCATCCAGATCCAGAGTACCAGCAGATTAAGTTATTTTAATTTTATGAATATGCATATACAAAAGCCCAAGATATTTTCTGAGAGAAAGTGCAAATGAATCTGGAATGTGCAGGAAATGTACTGCTATTTCTGCTGATGGGTAGAAGCATGGCTGAATAACACCCACTGCCAGCCAGCACATCCCATGTGTAGTGAGTGATTGCCTTCCAACAGAACTGTTTTCAGTATGTTGGTGATGTTTGGACAAATGGTATTTGTTTCACCAAGTTAAAGTCATCTTTTTCTTCTCTCAGGGCTAGTTACTAAGTCCGGGGCATGCTAAGCAATTATGGATGTTAAGCATATACTCTACTACTGAAGTTATATCTGCAGCAGTCAGAGTTGATTTGTCTACTTCCTGTATATGAAGAAAATGGAGAATCCGAATCCCTGAATGATGTGCAGGAACACTGTGGCCTCATTTGATGGTGGGTGGCAATGAACACCCTGAGCCTTTGTTAAGCCTCCTCTGACATCACTTCAGTTGGAATATAGGAAGGTGCCTCATTACTAATGAGTGCAGGGAAAGTCCAGACTCCCTAGCTGGCATTCTGTGAATGCTCTCTTGGAGGCATGTGGACTCCCTTTATGTCATCTATGGATATGAAAATGGCATATATGAACTCCCTTCAAGGGCTGATTGTCTGGGCTCACCTTTATACTTTTGACATTACAGATGGATTGGGACCACTGGTTTTACTCATAGTGTTTTGATAGAGGGTGAACAAGGATGTTGTATTGGAAGATTTCTGGCTCCTCAGGACACCTCTGTTCTACTTCTTTGGCTGTAGTGTCCAGGCTTTGAGATTGGCATTTCACTGGTATTTTAGGATCGCCAGTCAACTTATTTTCTCCTGTATATGGTTCAGAATCAACTCTTGATTCCAGGGGTCATGGTTGGGGTGCGAAATCACCCATAGGCTAATGTGTTTGGACACATATTTCTCAGATGGTGGTGCTTTTTTGGAAGGTTATAAAAGCATTGACATGTGGTGCCTTGCTGGAAGAAGCAGGGTGCTGGGGAAGGAGCTTTGAACATTCTAGTTCTCTGGCTTACTATTGAGTTTCTCTGCTTTCTGTGTCCCTGTGTGGACACTAACCCTCAAGCTCCGGCCATCATCATAAACCACTGTCATCACCATGCCTTCCCCATCACAGTGGGCTTTATCCTTTAGACAATGACCACAGTAAATCCTTCCATCTTGACTGTTTTTTTTTTTTTTTTTGTCAGAGTTTTGGCCACAGAGGTGAGAAAGGTAACTGGCCAATATGCCTTGGAAGGCAAGTGTTTTCCAGTGTGCTTCCTCTCCCAGGCTGTTTGGGTCATCTCATCTTTATCTTGAAATTTATATCTCAAGATCTTGTGAAATTTCAAAGAAGAACCTGAGAGAAGTGAATGTTTAGATAGATTGGGGAAGAAAACTGTCTTTTTATTTTTCTTTTTAAAATTGTATTTGTCATTGTTACTGTTATTTGTCTGTATGATGTATATGTGTGGCTTGACATGTATGGTGCATATGTGGATGTCAGAGAACAATTTTGTGGAGACTGTGCTTTCCTTCCTCTTTATTTGAGCACCAGGGGTCAAGCTCAAATTAATCTGCTTACACCATCAGGCAGGAAGCATCTTTATCTGCAGAGCCATCTCACTGGTCCACATGAGTAGTTCTTTCCAATAACTAAATTAGAAATATATAATCTACAGGTCTAAGAAAGAAATATTGACAATATTGAATCTTCTTATCTATGAGCAATGGGCACATTTACTTGTCTCTAATTTGATTATTTAATGATGTTGCATAGGCTATAACAAATATGTTTTTTAAAATTTCCCATGACTTGAAAATTTCATACATGTATAAAATGTGTTCTGATTAAGTCAATTGTATATTTGTTTATCAGATAGTTTTTCTGTTTTGAAATTTTGGTTGTCTTCTAATTTGTAGATATTTCTCCTTTTTTTCTTACAATATAAATATGGGCACATAATTTAGTGATTTACTCTGAAGAGCTATAGTGTTATTCCTAGTAGTTTGCTGGATATGTAATTGCTTTATTTTTTATCCCTAGGTATATATGTAGAATCTCTTATTAAATCTGTCACTTTGAAACAATTTTCTCCTGTCTTTACTCATGATCAGGTGTGAAAAGTGACAGCTAGTATTGTCTGGTCTCAAAAGATGTCCTTCAAGTCAAAATAAGCTTGAAGTGTGTTTGCATCCAGAGGGCTTAGGATGACTGGTAAGTACCATCAGACCCACCTGTTAACTTATGCAAATAGATAATTGTAATTGTTTGGTTTTTTCAAGAGTATCAGCTGCATTGATCAGTCAGCTGCATTTCTACAAACTGAAAAGCTTACACACATGTTAGTAATATATTCTTAAATCTTTAAAATAAAGGCTTAAAATCATTTCAAGAAGAGTATGTGTAAACTTGTCTTCAAAGACTGAATTTAAATGGTAAGTTTCAAATTAATTGCAAGCTACCACAGTGGAACTATTAACATTCAAATCTCTGGGACACCCTCGCCTCTCATTTTTTTTTTTTTTAAATTTGGCTCTAAGGTTGATCCTTCTTGCTAGCTGGAGTCACATTACAGGAAGTTTCACTCATTCTCCCAGCCCTGGGACTTTTATATTTTATCTTTAGGTCTGAGAGAACTGATTCTAGCCATTCTACATCTTTTGAAGTCAAATTGTTTCTAATATAATTTCTCCTCCTATGCCCATCAGTTGACCAACAAGTGACTAACAAGACCAAATATCAATCAATATATTGACCGAATCAAAAAATATTCAGTATTGAAATAATGTGGGTCGGGTTTCAGTTTCAGACCAGTCTGTGGAGCATGTCTCCACACACTCCATAGCAGACAGAGATAAACTTTGGCTGTCAGGGTTCCACAGCTGCTGCTAAGACAAGGGAACTTGTGCGGCTTCCCTGCCTCCAACTGCTCCAGCAGAGGACTGAGGAATTGAAACTGAGACCCTTGACCAGAGCAGAGTAAGAGATTGAGCAGACCCCTTGCTCAGAGGAGACAGGAGACACACAAGCCCGATTGCCACAACTGACCAGTAGCCACCGAATTGTGAACCACTGAAGCCATGGACAGACGCCAGTTCAAAAATATATATAATAATATAAAGAACAACAAGGTAACTCCAGAAGAAAGTGGCAGTCCTACAACTACAAGACCTGAACTGAGCAATGAAGAGGAAACAGAAGGAAGCAACACCAAAAATACCTTTATGATGATTATTGAAGCCCTCAAAGAAGATATGAAAAATTCCCTTAAAGAAATAGAAGAAAATACAACCAAAAAATTGAAGGAGATGAACAAATCTATAAAAGAAACATGCCAGGAACTAAAAACTGAAATAGAAAAAATACAAAAGGCTCAAAATGAGGCAAAGATGGAAATAGAAAACCTGAAGAAAAAAGCTGGAACCACAGATACAAGCATAACAAACAGAGTTCAAGATATGGAAAATAGAATCTCTGAAGTGGAAGCTTTAGTAGCTCCAATAGATATATCAGTCTAAGAAAATACTAAAGCCAAAAAAGCCATAACACAAAATGTTCAGGAAATCTGGGACATCATGAAAGGACCTAACTTGAGAATAATAGGAATAAAAGAAGGAGAATAATACCAGCTCAAATGCACAGATAGTGTATTCAATAAAATCATACAAGAAAACTTTCCTAACTTGAAGAAGGAAATGCCTATAAAGATACAAGAAGCTTACAGAACACCAAATAGATATGACACCCCCCAAAAAGTGAGCATGCCACATAATAATGAAGCCACAAAACATATAGAACAAAGAAAAATTTTAAGAGCTGCAAAAGAAAAGGGCCAACTTACCTATAAAGGCAGACCCATCAGAATAACACCTGACTATTCAATGGAAACGATGAAAGCTAGAAGGGCTTGGTCAGAAGTTATACAGATGCTAAAAGATCATGGCTGCCAAACTAGAACATTATACCTTGCAAAAATATCAATCACCATAGACGCAGTAAACAAGATATTTCATGACAAAGTCAGACTGAAAGAATATCTCTCTACCAATCCAGCACTACAGAAAGTATTAGAGTGAAAACTCCAACCTAAGGACCCCAGATATACCCATGAAACCAGAAACAATCAACGACCCCACAGAAGAATACTCTAGAGAAAGGAAATACAATCAAGTTACCACCAAAAATGGCAGGAAATATCAATCAGTGGTCACTAATATCCCTTAATATCACTGGACTCAACACACCTATAAAACGACACACACAAACAAGATGAATACAACAACAAAAGCCATCCTTCTGTTGCCTACAAGAAACACACCTCAACCACAAAGGCAGACATAGGCTTAGAGTAAAGGGTTGGGAAAAGATTTTCCAGTCAAATGATCCTAAGAAACAAGCTGGGGTTGCTATCCTAATATCTAACATAGATTTTAAGCTAAAAGCAACTAAAAGGGACCAAGATGGTCATTACTTGAATGACCATCGCAGGAAAAATTGGTCAAGAGGATATTTCAATCCTGAATATTTATGCCCCTAATTTAGGGACACCTACCTATGTAAAAGAAACACTAATAAAGCTCAAATCCCACATCAATTCTCACACCCTAATAGTGGGTGACTTCAATATCCCACTTTCAACCCTGGATAGGTCAAGCAGACAGAGACTCAATGGAGAAATAAGGAGTGTAAAAGAGGTCATGATGCAAATGGATTTAATAGATATGTAATAAACTTCCACCCAAATGCAAAGGAGTATACATATTTCTCAGCTCCTCATGAAACTTTCTCCAAAATTGACCACATAATTGGTAATAAATTAAATATCAGCAGATAAAAAAAATGAAAATAACCCTTGTAACATATTGGACAACCAGTGAGTAAAGTTAGTTCAGCAACATCAAAAATCAAAGAAAGCCTACCAACTCATGGAAAATAGACATCACTCAGCTTAACCACCTCTCAGTCAAGGAAGAAATTAAGAAAGAAATCAAAGTCTTCCTAGAATTTAATGAAAATGAATCCACAATGTACCCAAACATGTGGAACACAATGAAAGTAGTCTTAAGAGAAAAATTCACAGCACTAGATGCCTATATGAAGAACCTAGAGAAATCCCACACTAGAGACCTAACAGCTCATATGAAAGCCTTAGAATAATTAGAAGCAAACTCACCTAGAAGGAGGAGACAGCAGGAAATAATCAAACTTAGAGCTGAAATCTATACAATTGAAACAAAAAGAACAATACAAAGAATCAATGAATCTAAGAGTTGGTTCTTTGAGAAAGTCAAAAAGATAGATAAGCCCTTATCCAAACTAATCAAAAAGCAGAGAGAGAGAGAGAGAGTGTTCAAATCAACAAAATCAGAAATGAAAAGGGAGATATAACAATGGACTCCCAGGAAATCCAGAGAATTATTAGATCATACTTTGAAAATCTGTATTCCACAAAAATAGAAAACCTAGAAGAAATGGACAGCTTATTGGACAGGTACCATGTACCAAAATTAAATGAACATCAGATAAATTACCTAAACAGGACTATAACCCTTAAGGAAATTGAAGCTGTCATTAAAAGCCTCCCCAAAAATAAAAGCCCTGGTCCAGATGGTTTCAGTGCAAAATTCTACCAGACATTCAAAGAAGAATTATTACCATTACTCCTCGAACTATTTCACACAGTAGAAACTGAAGGAATATTTCCAAATTCCTTTTATGAGGCCACAATTACCCTAATACCCAAGCCACTCAAAGACACAACAAAGAAGGAGAATTACAGATCAATTTACCTCATGAATATTGATGCTAAGTTTCTCAACAAAATTTTAGCAAACCGATACAACAATATATAAAAAATATCATCCACCAGGACCAAGTAGGTTTCATCCCAGAAATGCAGGGCAGGTTTAACATATAAAAAACCCTAAACGTTATCCATCATATAAACAAACTAAAGGAACAAAACCACATGATCATATCCATAAATGCTGAAAAAGCCTTTGACAAATTCCAACACTCCTTTATGATTAAAGCCCTGGAGAGCTCAGGAATACAGGGAGAATACCTAAATATAATAAAGGCAATTTACAAGAAGCCAACAACAAGCATAAAAATTAATGGAGAAAAACCTCAAAGAAGTCCCACTAAAATCAGGAACTAGACAAGGCTGGCCCATCTCCTGTTTTCTATTCAAAATAGTTCTTGAAGTTTTAGCCAAAGCATTAAGAGAATGAAAGGAGATTAAGGGGATATAAATTGGAAAAGAAGGAGTGAAACTATCTCTATTTGCAGATGATATGATTGTTTACATAAGTGACCCACAAAATTCTTCCAAGGAACTGCTAAGTCTGATAAACACCTTCAGCAATGAAGCAGGATACAAGATTATCTCAAAGAAATCAGTAGCCCTTCTATACACTAAAGATGGAAGAGCTGAAAAAGAAGTAAGGGAAACATTACTCTTCATAATAGCTGCAAGTTGTGTTAAATACCTTGGAGTAACTATAACCAAAGACATAACAGACCAATTTGACAAAAATTTTAAATCACTAAAGAAAGAAATTGAAGAGGATATCAGAAAATGGGAAGCTTTCCCATGTTTATGGATAGGTAGGATCAACATAGTAAAAATGGCAATTCTACCAAAGGCAATCTACAGATTCAATGCACTGCCCATCAAAATCCCAACACAATATTTTTTGGACCTTGAAAGAACACTACTCAATTTCATTTGAAATAACAGGAAAGCTAGTGTTGTCCAAATAATTTTGCTCAACTAAAGAACCTCAGGAGGTATCATCATCTCTGACTTCAAGTTATACTATAGAGCTACAGTAATAAAAACAGCCTGGTACTGGTATAAAAACAGACTTGTGGATCAATAGAATAGAATTGAGGATCCAGACATTAACCCAAAAACCTATGAACAACTGATCTTCAACAAAGAGGCCCAAGATATTCAATGGAAAAAAGATAGTATCTTTAACAAATGGTGTTGGCATAGCTTGACGGTAGTGTGTAGAAAAAAAAAAAATAGATCCAAGCCTGTCACTCTGCACAAAACTCAAATCGAAGTGGATCAAAGACCTCAACATAAACCCAGCAACTTTAAACTTGATAGAAAAGTAAGTGGGAAATACACTTCTACAAATTGGCACAAGTAATCATTTCCTAAATATAACACCAGTGGCCCAGACACTAAGATCAACATACAATAAGTGGGATCTCTTGAAGCTACAAAGCTTCTGTAAAACCAAGGACACTGTCAATAGGACAAAATGACAGCCTACAGAATGGGAAAAAGATTTTCACCAACCCTACAATTGATAGAGGACTGATCTCTAAGATATATAAAGAACTCAAGAATCTGGAGCCCAAAATCTTGAACAACCCAATCAAAAAATGGGGTTCAGATCTAAAAAGGTGATTCTCATCAGAAGAATTACGAATGGCTGAAAGGCACCTGAAAAAGTGCTCATCATCTTTAGCCATCAGAGAAATGCAAATCAAAACAACTTTGAGATACCATCTGACACTTGTTAGATTGGGTAAGATAAAAGACACAGATGACAGCCTATGCTGGAAAGGATGCTGATCAAGGGGAACACTCCTCCATTGTTGGTGGGAGTGTAAGCTTGTTCTTCAGCCACTTTGGAACGCAGTATGGCGGTTTCTCAGAAAATTGAGAATCAATCTCCCCAAGGACCCAGCAATACCACTTCTGGGTGTATACCCTAAAGATGCACAATTGCACTCCAAAGGCATTAACTCAACTATGTTCATAGCAGCATTATTTGTAATAGCAAGAACCTGTAAACAACCTAGATGTCCCTCAGCTGAAGAATGGATTAACAAACTGTGGTACATCTACACAATGGAGTACTACTCAGCAGTAAGAAAAAATGATGGGGGCTGGAGAGATGGCTCAGAGGTTAAGAACATCGGCTGTTCTTCCAGAGGACCCGGGTTCGATTCCCAGCACCCACATGGCAGCTAACAACTGTCTGTAGTTCCAGTTCCAGGCAAACACCAACATAAATAAATAAATAATAAATAAATAAAGTTTAAAAAAAAAGAAATTAAAAAAAATGATATCCTAAAATTTGCAGGCAAATGGATGGATTTGAAGAATATCCTCCTGAGCGAGGTATCACAAACTCAGAAAGATAAGCAGGGTATGTACTTATTCATTAGTGGACTCTAAACAAAGAAACAAACAAGAAAAAAGTAAAGCATGCCCAAGCTGCAAGTCACAACCACTGAATAGCTTGGGATCAGAAACACCTTGGACTGACTCCTTGGATCCCACTCCCCCTAGAGGAACACCTGACTCAGTCTTGAGGTTGGGGGAAGAAAACTGGATCTGCCAGGAGTGGAGGCTGAACTAAGCAATATTTTGACAGTGGGACCTTGAGACTGCCTGCTGCCTGCCTAGGGAGGGGATGGAGAGTTGTGGAGAAGAGAGAATGACCTGATGTGGTTGGAGGGGGAAGGGACCTTGAATAAGGATATACAAGGATAGAAAGTGTAACTTCTTTGTTCATAATAATTAAATAAAAAAAGAAAATACCCTTATGTGACCATATGTAATGAATATAATGTCAAAAAAAATCAAAATGAATTTTTAAAATTCTAAAAAAAAAAGAAATAATGTGACTTGTTGTGCCAGTGTGGGGTATAAACCAGGTTGTTCTTAAGCTCAGAAGCTGATTTATTTCTTTATTTACAAGTTCCCCATAGAGAAGTTCCAAAATCAAAAATAATATTTAATCCCAAAAAGCTATACCTAAAATTTAAAGAAATTTTGCCATTAACCATTTATTTCATTTCATATGATAATTAATTAAAAACCCTTAAAGCACATTCAAGCCTATTAATTAGTAATTGCTTTTATTATTTAGTATTTACCCAAATTATTAAAACTTTTTCTTTTGGCTTCTTAATAAAGTTAATGAATAAATTTTTCATTGTTAAAATTTATATTTTACTCAACTGATTTCTGTTTGCTCACTTGTGTGTTTGCGTGCATGTGTGTATATATGTATGTGTGTTCACATGTGTATATATGAGAGGGTGCACATTCATGTGTGTGTGTGTGTGTGTGTGTGTGTGTGTGCATTCATGTGAAGGTCAAAGGTCTGTGTTGGAAATCTTATTTAATAACCATCCATCTTATTTTTCAAGACATGCTCTTTCACTGCCCCTGTAGCTCACAGATTTAGGTAGACCAGCTGGCCAGGAAGCCCCAATCCCAGGCATCCTCTTGCATCTCTTCCCCAGCACTGGGAAGGCAGTTGTATGCTGCCATTCCTGGATTTTTGTTTAACTTGGGCTTTAACTGAGGTCTTCACACTTATACAGTAGGTGCTTTACCAAGTAATCCATGTCTCTACCCTGTTTATTTTGATCAAGAAGAAATTAGACATGGAGGTATAGGGAAAATCCATTACTCAGAAGTAAACACTATTCATATTTTCAAAAAGTGTTTTACTACTATAAGTGAGAAATTTAGCATTGACATAATCCTTTTGTTTAAGAATGTGGATTGTAGTGAAATTTCATCAATTGTTTCAATAATCTCCTTTATAAATGCTTTCTGAAAATTCCAAGTCAATCTCCACTCCTCGATGAACTTCCGCTGTCACATATTCCTGACCTCTTTTAACCTGGAACATTACCTCAGCTTTTCTTCAACTTTTCTGACATTGACATTTTTTTGTGGACAACAGGCTAGATGATTTCTAGAATGCCTCTCAATTTGTCTGATATTTCTTAATTTTGAAAAAGCTTTGAAGGGGTCATATGAACTCCCTGTCAGTCCTGCCTTCTCTTTCTCTTGAGATTCTCACTTACTCTGACTTTTGTCCCTATCATTTTTCCAAGATTGCTTTTATTCAGGTCACTAGTGACCTTCCTGTCACAAAAAATGATGGCCAGTTTCCAGTCATTCCTTTATTCAACCTCTTAACTCTATTTTTTGGAGTTTATCTCTTACCTCTTAGAGAGTGGTCCACATTTTCACTAGGCTTCTTTTGTGGTCTCCCCCATGCCCTCCTAACTCAGGGCCTGACACAGCCTTTGTTGACCTCTTCTCATCCTCTAGACCTTTGCAGTGCAATGTGACCAAACTAATTCTCAGACCTCTTGGCTTTCCACATTTATTTTCAAGTAATCTGTTAAACTATAAAAATGATTTATTTATCAATCTATTTACTTATTTTTATGTGTGAATGTGGTATGTGTATTGTGGTGTATGCACATGTGTGTGGGTAATTGCACCTAAGGTATATAGACAGGGATGTCCAGTTTCCTGTTCTGCCCCTCTCTGCCTTATTTCTTACAAACAGGATCTCATACTTAACTTGGAGCTGGGCTGGTGACCAGCAAAGCCCAGGGACAGCCATTGCTCTGCTCCTTGCTTTTTATCAACTTGATACAAAATTAGACATATCTGGGATGAGGGAATCTCAAATGAGGAATTGTCTTTATCAGACTGTCCAATAGGCAAGTTTGCTGACTGCATTTTCTTGATTAATAATTAATGTGGGAAGACCCAACTCACTGTAGGTAGTAACAAACTTGGCCAAGTGACTCAGAGCTGTCAAAGAAGCAGGCTGAGCAAGTCACAAAGGAGCAAAGCAGTAAGCAGAGCTCCTCCATGGCCTCTGCTTCAGTTTCTGCCTCCAGGTTCCTGACTTCACTTCTCTTTATAATAGACTCTGACTGTAAACTGAAATAAATCCTTCCCTCTTCAAATTGCTTCTGGTCATGGTGTTTATCACAGAAATATAGCAATAGAAAGCAACTCAGGCTCTCTGAACAGTGTGACCCTGTAGCGTCCAAGGCAGAGTGGGAATCAGACAGGAGGCTTCAGACAGCAAGGATCCTGTGGCCTGACCAGAGTAAGAAATTGTGCAGACTCTGTATCCAGAGCAGACAGAAGATACACAACCCCTGTAGCCACAATGGACTAGGATTCCACTAAGACCTGACTAAAAGTGAACCAAGGAAGCAATGGGCAGATGTCAGTGCAAGAATACATATAACATTATAAAGAACAACAAGGCTCTACCAGAAGAAGCTGATGTCTCTACAACACCAAAACCTGAACAGAGCAATTAAGAAGAAACAAAGGAACAACAATACAATTTTTATGAAGACTATAGAAGCCTTAAAAGAGGATATAAAAAAGTCCCTTAAAGAAAAAAACAAATAAAAAATTGGAACAGATGAACAAATCCTTGAAAAAAAAAGAAAACCAAGAAAAAGAAATCCAACAAATGAAAGAATCATTCCAAGACCTAAAAATTGAAATAGAAACAATAAAGAAGGCACAAGACAAAGCAAAGGATGAAATAGAGAATTCGAAGAAACAATCTGAAACTACAGATACAAGCATAAGCAACAGAATCCAAGAGATAGAAGAGAGAATCTCTGGAGTGGAAGACTCAATAGTGGAAATAGATAAATCACTTAAAGAAAACACCAAAACCAAAAAGGACACAGCACAAAACATACAGCAAGTTTGGGACACCATGAAAAGACCTAACCTGAGAATTATAGGAATAGAAGAAGGAGAAGAATACCAGCTCAAAGGCACAGATAATGTATTCAATAAAATCATAGAAAAAAAACCTTTTTGATTCCTTGATTTTTTTGTATTTTTCTTTTTGTTTAGGAATCAAAAAGTTAGTTCTTTGAGAAAGTCAATAAGATAGACAAACCCTTATCCAAACTAACCAAAAGACACAGAGAGAGTATTCAAATTAACAGAATCAGAAATGAAAATGGGGACATAAAAACAGACCCCAGGAAATCCACAGAATTATCAGGTCGTACTTTAAAAATCTATACTCAACTAAAATGGAAAACCTAAAAGAAATAGATAGGTTTTTAGATAAGTACTAATAACCAAAATTAAATCAACAACAGATTAAAAACCTAAACAGACCTATAACACCAAGGGAAATTGAAGCTGCTATTAGAAGTCTCCCAAATAAAAAAAGCCCAGGTCCAGATGGTTTTGCTGCAGAATTCCACCAGACATTCAAAGAAGAACCAATACTCAACATACTATTCCATACAGTGGAAACTGAAGGAACGCTGCCAAACTCTTTTTATAAGGCCACAATCACCCTGAAACACAAGCCACTCAAAGATGCAACTAAGAAAGAGAACTACAGACCAATCTCCCTCATGAACATTGATGCAAAAATATTCAACAAAATTCTGGCAAACCGATTACAACAACATATAAAGAAAGTCATCCACCATGATTAGGTAGACATCATCCCAGAAATGCAGGGATGGTTTAACATACAAAAAAATATAAATGTCATCCATCACATAAACAAATTGAATAAAAGAAAACACATGATCATCTCCTTATTTGTTGAAAAGCCTTTAACAAAGTCTAACACTCCTTTATGATAAAAGTCCTGGAAAGATCAGGAATACAGGGAAAATTCTTAAGTATAATAAAAGCAATTTACAAGAAGCCGACAGCCAGCATCAAACTAAATGGAGAGAAACTCAAAGCAATCCCACTAAAATCAGGAACTAGACAAGGATGTCCTCTCTCCCCTTATCTATTCAATATAGTTCTCCAAGTTTTAGCTAAAGCAATAAGGGAATGAAAAGAGATTAAGGGGATACAAACTGGAAAAGAAGAAGTGAAGCTATCTCTATTTGCAGATGATATGATTGTATACATAAGTGACCCACAAAATTCTACCCAGGAACTTCTACAGCTGATAAACACCTTCAGCAATGTAGCAGGATACAATATTATTTAAAAATAAATCAGTAGCCCTTCTATACACTAAAGATAAAAGGACTGAAAAAGAAATAAGGGAAACATAGCTGCAAAAGCATTAAATACATTGGTGTAAATATAACCAAAGATCTGTTTGACAAAAACTTTAAATTGCTGAAGAAAGAAATTGAAGAGGATATAAGAAAATGGAAAGATTTCCCATGCTCCTGGTTAGGTAAGATCAACATAGTAAAAATAGCAATCTTACCAAAAGCAATCTACAGATTCAATGCAATTCCCATGAAAATCCCAACACAATTTTTTACAGACCTTGAAAGAACACTACTCAGTTTCATTTAGAATAACAGGAAAGCCAGAGTTGCCAAAACAATTTTGCTCAACAAAAGAACCTCAGGAGGCATCGCCATCTCGGACTTCAAGTTATACTATAGAGCTACAGTAATAAAAACAGCCTGGTACTGGCATAAAAACAGACTTGTGGATCAATGAAATCAAATTGAAGACCCAGACATTAACCCACACACCCATGAATATCTGATTTTTGACAAAGAGGTCAAAAATATTCAATGGAAAAAAAGATAGTATCTTCAACAAATTGTGTTGGCATATTTAGATGGCAATATGTACAAAAATGCAAATACATTCAAGCCTATCACCCTGCACAAAACTCAAATCCAAGTGGATCAAAGACCTCAACACAAACCCAGCCACACTGAACTTGATAGAAAAGAAAGTGTGAAATACCCTCCAACGCATTGGCACAAGTGACCACTTCCTAAATACAATACCAGTAGCATAGACACTAAGAACAACAATCAATAAGTGGGAACTCCTGAAACTGAGAAATTTCTGTAAGGCAAAGAACACAGTCATTAAAACAAAATGACAGCCTACAGAATGAGAAAAGATTTTTACCAGCTCTACAAGTGACATTGATCTGATGTCTAAAATATAGAGAGAACTCATGAAACTAGAGCCCAAAACCTTGAATAACCCAATCAAAAAATGGGGTTCAGAACTAAAAAGGGAATTCTCAGCAGACTTACAAATGGGTGAAAGACACTTGAAAAAAATGCTCAACATCTTTAGTCATCAGAGAAATACAAATCAAAACAACTTTGAGATACCACCTTACACCTGTCAGATGGCTAAGATCAAAAACACAAGTGACATCCTATTCTGGAAAGGATGCAGATTAAAGGGAACACACCTCCATTTTTGGTGGGAATGTAAACTTGTTCAGCTACTCCTGAATGCAATATGGCGGTTTCTCAGAAAACTCAGAATTAATCTCCCCAAGGATCCAGCAATGCCACTATTGGGACTTATACCCTAAAGATGCACATTCATACCCCCAAAGCATTAGGTCAACTATATTCATAGCAGCATTATTCTTAATAGCAAGAACCTGGAAACAACTTCAGTGCCCCTCAAGTGAGGAATGGATTAGCAAAGTGTGGTAATCTGCACAATGGAGTATTATTCAGCAATTAGAAAAAATGATATACTAAAATTCACAGGCAAATGGAGAGATTTGGAAAATATCCTCCTGAGCAAGGTCTCACAAAGCCAGAAGGATAAGTAGGGGATGTACTCACTTATTTGTGGGCTTTAAGCAAAAATATTCTTTTTTCATTGAAAGATGATGGGAGAATTAAGTGATTTGAAGCACACACACACACACACACACATACACACACACACACAAAACAAAACAAACAAAACAAAACAAAACTTCTAGTGGTGGAAATTTGTGGTGGCAATAGTGCATCTGTGTGCATTAGCTGTGATCTACTGTGATTTCTTCATGTGTAGCTGATCCTTCCTGGCTTGAGGAGCTTTAGATTTTATTTTTTATGTTTCATGTATTTTAGAGAAAAGAAAAGTTTTATTACTGTATGGGTTGTTTATCTATTCTGAATGTCTTGCTTTTTATATAAAGTTTGATATTGATTTTCAAAACAATTTTTAAAAAAAGCAACTCAAAAAATCCCCAGCAATGGGACCACAATGAAATGAAAGCACATGTGGCTATACTGGCTTTTTTTTTTTCTTCTTTATTTTGTATTTATCAAAAAAAAAAAAACAGTAAAAAGAATTTTAAAAATGCCGAAGAATTAACAATAACTATACAGAGGATAATAATCATAAGCATGGCTTATCAAGGGTGGAAATGCAAATAAGATTACTACACATATATTTTCTTTGTGTTCAGCTTTCCCTCTGAATTTTTTTTTTTCCATCCCTGTATATCCTTATTGAAGGTCTCGTCCCCCTCCCACCACATCTGATCATTTTTCTTCTCTGCAACTCCCCATCCCCTCCCTTGGCAGGGAGCCGACAGTCCTATGGTCACACTGGCCCAACAATGCTTGGATCAGTCTTCACTCCCGGCCAAATCCAGTTTTGTCCCCCCTCCCTCAAGAGTGAGTCAGGTGTTCCTATAGATGGACTGGGGTTTGAAGGGTC
>PVIH01020363.1:0-32625 GCA_004025045.1 Sigmodon hispidus | reverse complement strand
GGCACTGAGGCCTCTAGCCCCCTCCTGACCTCTGGGCGGGGTCCGAATCCGCCCCTCGGAGACCCCAGCAGTTGCTTTTCTCAGTTCGAGGTCGTGGCGGGGTTTCCCTCAGCAGGAGCCGTGGAAGTGGTCAGGGACAGCGTCCACCTGCCCCTGCCCCAGAGAGCGCTGGGATTCTGCAGCCAGCGCTGGGTCCCGGCCATAAGTGGATTTTATGCATAAAGCAAAGAATATCCAGCCTGCAAACCACAACCCCTGAAGAGCTAGGTAACAGGAGGAAATTAAGAAACACATTCGGTGATCGCCCTGGGAAGAGGAAATAGAGAAGATCTCCTGAGTAAATTGAAATCATCAGGGAGAATGAGCAAGGAAAGGTGGGAAAAAATCATGAAAGAAGGAGATAGTTGAGTGAGAGGAGCAACAGAGAGGGAGAAAAAAATACATATCTTGATAGAGGGAGCCACTGTGGGGTTAGAAAGAAACCTGGTGTTAAGGAAAACTCCAAGAACCCACAAGATGTCCCTGGCTAGGACTCCAGGCAATAGTAGAGAGGGTACCTAAACTGGACTTCCCCTATAATCAAATGAATCACCACCCTAATTGTTATTTTAAAAAACCTTCATGCAGCGATGGATAGAGGCAGAAACAGAGATCCATAGCTATTCACCCATTCTTAAATATAGCCCGCTCAGGCTGTATAATGTTACCCGTATGTCTGCTTTCAGGGCTGACCATTTGATACTGGATATTAAGTTCCTGTACTCTTTCCTGGGGAAGACTATTTCTCCTGCTCTCAGCATTCCTTAGGTGCCTGTAGTTCTTTGTGTAGAGTTGAAGCCCCATGGGCTTCCCACATCTATTTTGGGATGTCTATTATTGTCCTAGGTCCAGGTTCTGCCCTTACTTATAGATAAGAGTCTCACAGCAAACAACCTGATTTTCTGTCACCCCGATCCGTCCCACACGATGTTCCCTACCTTAGGTGCAGGAATTGTTTCATAGTTGTATCCATTAGGACTGGACTCAGTATATTTGAATTTTGACTGGTTGTATTAATGATCTCCTTCCATTACAAAGAGACACTTCCGTGATAAGGGGTGAGGACTACACCTATTTGTAGATATAACAACAAATATTTAGAGTGTGTTTAGGGATAATCCTTGTATATTAAAGTTGTGATTGTTCTCCTACAAGATCAATGGCATCACTAGCCATGGGTCTCTACCTTTTTTGATTTTCCTTCCACGTCTTTCAATAATCCTTCATTCTACAGTTCTCTTTTGCATGTACATGATTTTTTTTTGTTTTGTAATCCACTGAGTTTATACAGGGCCATCTGTGTGGCAAGGGATAAGGAATGATCTAGTTGATACTGGCTCACGAGTAGCTGCCCATCTGGATGGAACTGTAGCTAATAATTCATCAGGAAAGGAAATGGTCCAGTGAGTCCTTTTCCCACTATTGTCTGACAATTGATAAATCCAATCCTGACAGAAAAACATAGCTGTGGTGAGTTTATGGTAGCAATGACCATTTCATACTCTGAAGATGGGGTCCTGCAGGCCTTTTCTCTTTTGACTCTTACACTATTTTTTTCCCAAGTAATTTCTGAACCTCAGAGGCTGAGCATGCAACTCATAACTGTCTCTGATACTCAGAATCTTTTAAAAAAATCAAAATTCTTTGCATTCCTTAATATTCACTTGAAAGAGAAGCTTTTCTAATTAAAACTGTAAGTAATATCTGTCTACAGGAATAAATATAGATGCTTAGAAGGCTGGCACAACATCAATTTAGCTAGGTAACTTTCCCCCTAGAGTCTATGACTTCTTTTGTCATGGTTTTGTTAACAGGTTTAAGTACCAGGTATAAAATATATTTTATGAGAAGTCCTCTAAACCAATTAGAAAGAGGTTGGTTGCACTCCAATCAACCATGCCCCTGTTGTAATAATGAGAATTTTTTTCCTGGTGGGTTGATATTGTAGTTTATAGAGTTCACAATGAGAAAAGTCCACAGATGGCTTCTTTCTCTTCCAGTACCTTACATAATGCTTTACAGCTTTGCAACTAGTTAAAGAAATTAACCAGCAAGGAAGAAGTTTCTGGCTCAATTTTAGCATGATTTTCCTATAGCTTGCAATGACACTATGCATTTGTGTCTTTATAATCTATTTCTGCAGAACAACAGAAGGATGATAATAGGCTGCAAATTTGCAGGTAACTTTGTCTTCTATCTGAACAATAATTCTTAAACAAGTAACCCATAAGTTTTGTATAATAACTCTGAAATTATAGGACAACACTATTCAGTTATGTAGGTTATCTCCACTTAATTTTTTTAAATTTTTAAATTTGTGTTTTTAGTTGACTTATAAAATAGAAGGCTTCCATGTAGCTTTTTTTAAATACCCTCCGTTTTGGTTAACCCTTTTACCCTGTTCTCTCTTGTTCTCCATCCCCTATGTCTGTTAAACACTCCCATGTACAGTACTGCACAGCTGTATGTTATACCTTCTATGTTCTACTAAACCTCCTTTCTTTAAGGCATCATCCTAAAGGTCACCTTTTAGTTTTACAAAAATTTTATAGGTAGTTAAATGCACAGATCTAAATACCCATATGTCTCAATATGATTCACATTTGATAGATAGTATATAAGGTTCGTTTTTCTGTGCCTGAGTTACTTCACTCAGTATATTTTTCTATTTATATCCACTTACAGTGAAATTTCATTTTATTTGAAGATTAATAAAAGTCCACTGTGAAGACAAATCATATTTTCATTACTCATCCATGAACAATTGTATAAAATTCTGAAATCATGCTGTTGAGACTACTGTAATAGTTTTTCCTTTGTTTTTCTTTTAATTTATTTTGATTTTATTATTATGAACAAAGAAGTCACACTTTCTATCCTTGTATATCCTTATTCAAGGTCCCTTCCCCCTCCCATCACATTAGGTCATTATCTCTTCCCCACAACTCCCCATCCTCTCTCTGGGCAGGCAGCAAGCAGTCCCAAGGTTCCGCTGTCCCATTATTGCTTAGTTCAGCTTTCAATCCTGGCAGATCCAGTTTTCTTCCCATAACCTCAAGACTGAGTCAGGTGTTCCTCTAGGGGGAGTGGCATCCAAGGAGCCAGTCCAAGGTGTTTCTGATCCCAAGCTGTTCAGTGGTTGTGGCTTGCAGCTTGGGCATACTTTGCTTTTTTGTTGTTTGTTGGTTGGTTGGTTTAGAGTCCACTAATGAGTAAGTACATCCCCTGCTTATCTTTCTGGTTTTGTGATACCTCGCTCAGGAGGATATTCTCCAAATTCATCCATTTACCTGAAAATTTTAGGATATCATTTTTTTTTACTGCTGTGTAGTACTCCATTGTGTAGATGTACCACAGTTTGTTAATCCATTCTTCAACCCTTAAGGAAATTGAAGCTGTCATTAAAAGCCTCCCCAAAAATAAAAGCCCTGGTCCAGATGGTTTCAGTGCAGAATTCTACCAGACATTCAAAGAAGAATTACTACCATTAATCCTCAACTATTTCACACAGTAGAAACTGAAGGAATGTTGCCAAATTCTTTTTATGAGGCCACAATTACCCTAATACCCAAGCCACTCAAAGACACAACAAAGAAGAAGAATTACAGACCAATCTCCCTCATGAATATTGATGCTAAAATTCTCAACAAAATTTTAGCAAACTGTATACAACAATGTATTAAAAATATCATCCACCACGACCAAGTAGGCTTCATCCCAGAAATGCAAGGCTGGCTGGTTTAACATATGAAAAACCGTAAATGTGATCCATCACATAAACAAACTAAAGGAAGAAAAACACATGATCTAATCCTTAGATGCTGAAAAAGCCTTTGACAAAATCCAACACTCCTTTATGATTAAAGTCCTGGAGAGATCAGGAATACAGGGAGAGTACCTCAATATAATAAAGGCGATTTACAAGAAGCCGACAGCCAGTATAAAACTTAATGGAGAAAAACTCAAAGCAATCCCACTAAAATCAGGAACTATAAAAGGATGTCCTCTCTCCCCTTATCTATTCAATATAGTTCTCGATGTTTTAGCTAAAGCAATAAGAGAATGAAAAGAGATTAAGGGGATACAAATTGGAAAAGAAGTGAAACTATCTCTATTTGCAGATGATATGATTGTATACATAAGAGACTACTGTGATAGTTTTTCCTTTTAACATATTTTCTTGAAACTTTTCCTCTGAAGCAGCAGATTGACAATTTCACATCAAATAAAAAACTACCCATAAAATTTTCTCTATCTGATAAGCAAGGTCAACTATTAGTTGAGCAAAATGCTGCAGTACTAGAGATTCAAGGGTGATTAAAATTAGTTTAGTCTCCAACTGAATCTTACTTAGTGTAGAAGGAGTTGAAACTACCCAAGAAGCTTATAAATATTTCCATTCTTTGTCTTAATATAGGACCTATAATTTTCAGTTTCTTAGTCCTAAAATTTTATGTGAATGATTTTGCAAACACTTGAAGAAAATATGAATATTGAAGATGGTACAAAGCATGCATCACTTGGTCTAAGCTTATGATGCACTTGATAATATGCTGGTATTTGTGGAAGATTAAGCAGGAAAAAAAACATGCAAAAAGTAGCACATTCATTTGAACCATAATACATAGTATGTAGTGTGTATCATGTGCTCTAATGGTAGTTATAATATTACAATTAACTTCTAAAGATCCATTAAGAGTAGTTAAATATGAGCCTCTACGGCCTAACAAAGACAAATACATGGAGTTCTCAAAAGCTTAACTAATGTAAGACTCACTATTTTTGGTTCATTTATTTACTTTTTACATCATTTAATCCAGTCTTTTATTCATTGATATTAAACATTAAATATCTATTAAATTATATATGCCATCAAAATAGCAGGAATATATGTTATTACATCAATTAGTTCAGCCCTTCATTTATTGATTATTATATAGTAAGTATCCAGTAAAAGACATGTTTCATCACAATAGCAAAGAAATACAATGTAATTACCTATGTGGAAATAGCAGTTGCTTGACCTGAGATGGAGTTATACTTAGCCTACATATGTCTGTCAGTTTTTAAGTTTTAGCTAAAGTGAATGTGTCCTCAAGTTATCAGCTTGAATGGGGTGTTTATCTTTGTTAGGATAGTAGCAAATGAATCATTGCAATTCCTGTTAGTTCACAAATCTGTGAATAAGTCATGATAGAGCTCTGGGTTGGCTAACTCAACTAAACTATATTTGAATTTGGAGAATTTCATAATCACTACTCAGACGGGCTTAAACTAGCAGTCTTTTAGATTTCTAAGAAAATGTCTGGTATGTGTTACAATGTAGAAATGTTCCAGAAATAAAAGGAGTAAATGAAGGATTGAAATCTTTTAGATTGAATTGCATAAGAAGAGAAGTCTGCATAGTGTCAAGGAATTGTATAGCACATTCGCAGGAAATGCCAGATACATGACAGGTGCTGCTGTCAGCCCTTTGCCACACATCCTCCAGAGGCCGACAGTATGAGTTAGTCCTCACTTTTTTCTTCATGAACCAAACTGGAATTGAGAATATTTCTTAAAGCATTGACTCCAGATACTATACTTGTTATGAAATATTCTGTCTCCATTCTTGCCCTAGTGGTTAGCTTTTCTTTTTTTATTATGAATAAAGTCATAATTTTTATCCATGTGTTTCCTTATTGAAGCTCCCTTCCTCCTCCCACCCCTTCCAGTCACTCTCTCTTCTCCACATCTCTTTATCTCCTCCACAGCAAGGTCAAGAGGTCCCAACATCCCAGCATGGCTTAGTTCAGCATCCACTCCTGGCAGATCCACTTGCTTCACCCCATTATCAAGACTGAGTCAGGTGTTCTGATGGAGTGAATGGGATCCAAGGTGTTTCAGATCCCAAGCTGTTCAGTGTTTGGGGTTTGTAGCTTGGATATGCTTTGCTTTTGCTCTTTTTGTGTACTAATGAGGGAATGCATCACTTGCTTAGCTTTCATTTGAATATGAAAATCTAGAATACTTCATCTAGAAGTTATTTCATCTGATTTTCTTTCCCCCAGTGATATTCAACTAACTTAATGTGACTGAATATAAGTTAACAGACTTTCTAATGAATTATCTATCTAGTATCTCACTGCGCTTTTGTGTTTATAAAGAGGGAAAGAGAATACATGTATCAGCATTGAATAATGTGTTGAGAAATCTCAAATGTGTTGTAAGTTATATGACTTTACTGGGCTTAGCTCCTAGCTTAATTCTATGATGTCTTCAATGCTTCTTCTGCCTACCTGCAATATATAACTTGGCGATTTAGCATATCTATCATTTTCTCAGTATCTTCTAACTTTACCACATATTATTACAATGCATGTTGTTTTGTTCTTTCTTGGTAAATTTATCTCTACCCTCTTCACCTCTTTCTTTATTCCTTCTGTCATGTAGGGATACTTCTCATGTGTATACATGACTCTTTCCAATTTATATTCATTGGTAATGATTTTTTTCAGAGTTTTTCTTTGATGATACCAGGCTATGTTCTTTCACAGCTTCCTTTAGCATCTTTATCTTGAAGATACTGCTCCATCTCCATTTCTCTCTAGTGCCTCACATGTTGTTATTACACAGTAGGTATTCACTGAGTTTTTTTGGTTGAGTAAGTACAGTAAGCAAGTATTAATTAATTACTGATAGAATAAAATTGGTGGTCATGATTATCTTTGTTCAACTCTTAGTATTCTCTGCTTTGACTCTTATTTTATGTTATCCGAAATGTATATTATAAAATCACACATTTTAATAAGGTAGAGATTATTTAACGAATACTCATAAAATAACAGAGGTTTGGTTATATTTATATACATATATAATATATATCCTATTATATACTAAGCAATTTTATAACCAATATATGACTCATTCTACTCTAGGGACTGTACCCAACTGATTCTATCCACTGTAACAGGGATACCTGCACATGCTGTTTATTGCTACAATGTTCACAATGGCTGGAAAATAGAAGCACACTAGATACTGAACAATTGACAGGTATTAGATAATGCAGGTATGCACAACATAATATTATCCCGCTGTAAAGAAGTAAGAACCTGGAAACAACCTAGGTGCCCCTCAACTGAAGAATGGATTAACAAACTGTGGTACATCTACACAACGGAGTACTATTCTGCAGTAAGAAAAAATAATATACTAAAATTTGCAGGCAAATGGATTTGGAGAATATCCTCCTGAGCCAGGTATCACAAACCCAGAAAGTTAAGCAGGGTATATATTCACTCATTAGTGGACTCTAAACAAACAAACAAACAACAACAAAAAAAAAAGTAAAGTATGCCCAAGCTGCAAACCACAACCCCTGAACAACTTGGGATCTGAAACACCTTGGACTGACATCTTGGATCCCACTCCCTCTAGAGGAACACCTAACCCAGTCTTGAGGTTGGGGGGAGAAACTGGATTTGCCAGGAGTGGAGGCTGAACTAAGCAATATTGGGACCTAGGGACCTTGGGACCACCTGCCCATGGGGGAGATGGGAAGGTATGGAGAAGAGAGAATGACCTGATGTGATGGGAGGGGGAAGGGACCTTGAATAAGGATATATAAGGATAGAAAATGTGACTTCTTTATTCATAATAATAATAAAAAAAGAAAAAGAAATAACAGGTTAGTCCCTATTCTGCAAATCTGGGAATTTAGAAAAATAAAACATAGTTTACTCAATATTCTATCATTAAGATATTAAGTAATAAATGGGACACTTTAAAAAAATTGAAAAAGAATAAAATTATGAAGTTTTCAGGTAAATAGATAAAACTGAAAAAACCATTATTCTAAGGGAGGAAACACAGACACAAAAGGTCAAATGCCACACATTCTCTTTCATACACAGATATGAAGATGCTAACTTGACTTTTTAGGGTGGCATGTCTAATATGAAGTAGCTTTATAAACCAAGGAATGAGGAATAGAAAAGAAGGTTTTACTTTATGTCTCTTAAGGATAGTAGGTTGTAGGTAAAAAGAAAATAAAGGGAGAATATAATGATCAGAAAAGTGTAGGCAAGGAGGAATGTTGGAAAATAAAGAATAATTTGGTTAAGGTACAGGGGAGGATTTGTGGGGCAAAGGAAGTATAAAAAAAAAAAAACTTGTAAGCAAAAAAAAAAAAAGCCTATCTATGCATTAGTACATGAATATTGGAATTGGGTATCCAACTGCATTCTGAAAAAATTCAAACCGCATAGGGACAAGGGTGACCAGTGTCTGGTACTGTGAGCTTAATTAACATCCAAGTGTGGGAAGTCAGTAGGCCCATTTAGAAGAAAAAGTCTCATGGTTAATTAAACAGACACAGCAGTAAACTACATTCTACAAAGGTATGCTTATACTCATTGACAAAAACAATTAACAACCTTAATCACAGAGATTCTTAGTTCCCTAAGATTCAGAAAGTAAGTACAGATATAGGCTCAGCCCTAAACAGGTCATTAACATTATGCCTGCTACAGCTCTGGGAATACTGTATAAGAAGGTCAAGAAGTAAAGGAACACCAGAAGATAGGATGCAGGAATACAAAATGTCATTGCTCAGACCTGACACTGCAACTGCAACAATTTAACATGCATAAAGCATAGTTACCCACATTGGGCCCACACAACACTGACCCCAATAATAGCAAGTTGAGAAAGAAAACCTTATGAGACCTACCACTTACCCCATTGGCTGAAGGTTAAACAATATAACCTTTTATAATTCGTTGTCAATGTTAATTAATATCTCCTGTCTTAGTTGGCTGACACTACTCTAAGAAAATGATTTAGAATATTAATTAACAATCAACAATTTATCTCACACAATTCTTGGAAACTGGAAATCTACAGTCGAGTTTCTAATGTATTTCATATTTTCTGAGGGCCTATTGCTTGGAGATGACACTCATGACCTTACAAAACAGGAAGCACACAACTTCAGCTTCCGTAATATGAGCACTAACCCCACTTGCGGTGAGAAAGGAGTCTTCCTGATTTAGTCACTTCCCAAAGAACTCAACAATTCGTAATCTCATTTTGGACATTATATGTTGGAACATACAGAGGAGGGACCTTGGCATTCAGGCTATAGCACATGCAAATGTTCCAGGCACAGTAGCAAGCTTCAGGTCTCTAAATAAATAAAACTAAATAGCATATTCAGTAACATTCAGTGAAAGAGTGGATGTGTGGAAAATCTGAGAAGCCATGAAGCATGCAGATGTAAGAGGACTGTCCTATCTAGACAGAGAAGGAGAAGTAAATGAGTTTCTCAAGCAAAATGGAAGAAAGCTTCTATATTTTATTTCATTATTTTATAAAAACTAGATTTTTTTCATACAATATATTGTGATTATGATTTTCCTTCCTCCGGCTCTTCCCATTTACCTCTCTCTTTTTTTTTCATGGGGAGTCAGCAAAACCTGCTACATTCAGTTGAAGCAGGAACAAGCCCCTTCTCCCTGCATAAAGGCTAAACAATTCTTCTCACCCTAGGTAATGGATTCCAAGAAGCCAACTCATGCACAAAGGATAGACCCTGATCCCTCTGCCAGGGGCCCCTCAACAACTACACAACTGTCTCCAGCATGCAGAGATTGTTCCCATGCAGACTCCACATTTGTTCAGTCTAAAGTTCATAGTTTCCATGAGCTTGGTCCAGGTCTCTGTAGATTTCCCCACCATGACCTTGACCCTCCTTGCTTAGATAATCCCTCCTCCCTCTCTCCAACTGGACTCCCAGAGACCAGCCTGGTCCTTGGCTATGGACCTCTATATCAGCTTCCATTGGGTACTGAATAAAAACTCTATGATGTTATTCAGGGTATTCACCAATCTGATTACTGGGGTAGGCCAGCTCAGACATCCTTTGGACTATTGCTAACAGTCTAAGTTGGGGTCATCCTTGCAGATTCCTAGGAATTTTCCTAGGACTAGTTTTCTCTCCAAACCCATAATGTCTCCCTCTATCAAGATATCTATTTCATAGCTCTCCCACTGAATTTCTCCCCCAGGTCAACCATAGTTTCTTCATGTTCTCATACCCATCTCATTCTTTCTATTGTCTCAGATCCCCAGTATACTCAGGAGATCTCATCTATATTTCCTTCCCAGAGCAATCCATGTGCTCCTTTTAGGGTCCTCCTTGCTAGCCAGCTTCTCTGGAGCTATAGGTTGTAATCTAGTTATCCGTTGTTTTACATCTATTATCCCCTTATACATAAGTACATATTATGTTTGCTTTTCTGAGTCTGCGCTATCCCATTCAGGATATTTTCTAGTTCTATTCATTTGTCTGCAAATTTCATGATGTCATTTTTTTTTACAGCTGAGTAATACTACATTGTGTATATGTATCACATTTTAATTAGCTGTTCTTCCGGTGAAGGGTAACTTGGTTGTTTCCAGATTCTGCCTATTACAAATAATGTTGCTATGAACATAGCCAGGCAAATATCCTTCTGGTATGATTGAGCATCCCTTGAGTGTAGACCCAAGAATGGTATCATTGCAGATCCCCCTTTCTTTACCACTCACCCAAATCTGTACCCCTTTTCTCTTTTTAAAATACAAGCAGTCATCTAAATGATAATAATGACAAAATGAATTAAAGTAAAAACAAATGAAGAATAAGAACAAACAAACAGAAGAAAAGATAGAGAAAGAAAGCTCAAAACACTTTGTATTCTTTGTATGAGTGTTTTGCCTACATGTGTATCTGTATCTACCATCTACCATATGTGTGCCTGGTAGGGAAAGGGAACCACACACTCTGGAACTGATATTACAGATGATTGTGAGGCCTCATGGTTCTGGGAATTGAACCTGGATCTTTTTCATGAGCAAGTGCTCTTATCCACTGAGCTATGTCTTCATTCCAGATGTAGTAATTCTTATTACAGATAACCTGAGGCATGATGTGGGGCAGAGTTATATAATATCTTATGTAGAGGCAGAGTTTTAGGTATAGGCTGTATGTGGTAGTTTATTGTATATTTAATAAAATAAGCTTAGAATATTAGAAAACAGAATCACCCACAATCAAACCATGAAGGTCAGAGAGTGGCAATCTATGCCTTTAATCCCATCACTAAGGAGACAAAGATCTTTCTGGATGTCTGTGAGTTTAAGTCTTAACAACCAAGCAGTAGTAGCTCACAGCTTTAATCTCAGCACTAGGATCATGATACAGAGTTAAACAGGACAGCTGGTCAGGAAATTATATAAGGCAGGGAGGCAGAAATTCATTCACTCTGTAAGCGACCATCAAACTGAGAACCCTATTCTGCACGAGAAGTTCTCTGGTTGGTAGATGACTGTGGTCTGTCTTCTCTTTCTGATATTCCAGGATGACTTTATTAAAAATACAATATATCACCACAGTTGAATGTTCAATATATGTCATTTAGATTCATAGTCTAAATGCAAAGATGAGTGCACACTCCTTAGGAATATGTTTCACTAACATTATGCATTTTGGTGGGAATAATGAAGAGACTTATATAATGAAAGAGAAAGAAGTCAATGGAGGACTTGATACTGTGAAGTTCAGGTATCCTACCTTTTCCCACCAAGCTCCCAATTATCTGCTTACCCTCAGCTCCTCTTCTTGGGTGTTCTAAGTCTTCTGGTTTATCTGTTTTCTCTGCTGGGTGCTCCACCTTGGCCTGACTCCAAGTGCCTCCTGCAAATGTTTATTTTTATAAATGTTGCATATCCAGGACAGGAGATAGGGAAAGGGGTGAGCCAGAGTCATTTACGAAAGCACTTTGGCACTCTGCTCTGGAAGTCATTTCCGCAGGAGGTTGCCCTGGACAGAGTGCACTTACTCTCCGATCTCCCTTTCCCACTTCCAAGCAGAAATCATTGCAGTTGTTATTTACAGTCAGAAGCCCTGTGTAGTTCTGAGCCAAAGGCTCCTTTCCTGAAAAGCTGATGGTGGCCTTCGGTATCCTGCCCTCACTTTAGTAGGGACAATTTTCTGTATCCTCTGGAGAAATAATCAGATCCACAAACAGAATGGAAAATTATAGGCTCTATTAAATACCCAAAACAGAATCAACTTGCGCAAACCTCTCCCATCTACTTGGGTCACAGTCTCCTGGGAGGAGGGAGACCAGGGAGATGCTGTCTTTTATAAACAACACATCATAAACTCTTTACCCTAAATATATGAATTACCAAGTCCTGATGAAATAGAGAATTATACCACTTTAATTGTTGAGGAAAGAAAAGGGTGAATGAGGGATGGGGTGTGTAGAAAAAATGGAAAGAGAAGGGATGAGTTTTCATAACTTATACAAAGCAGTTGTTGAACAGCCTCTGGATCATTTTATTCTTATCACCCTTCAATCTAGCTTTCACCCCCACCTTTCCACCAAAATGATTGCTCACAAGGTGATAATTGTCACACAAGTTACCAAATTTCAAAATTCTCAAGGATCATTTTGTCTCAGCCACTTATAAGGCTTTTTTTTTTTAATTCTTATAACTAATCTCTTCACGTGACATCAAGACATTCTGCATACTCATGTTTAATTTGCGTCCCTGAGATTCTGGTGAGGTTAAGGTACAAGACCATTCCAAAGCTCATCCTTGGTCACCTTCTTTATCTGAACTCCTTTGGTGATTCCATTAGCACTTTGCTTCAGAGACCACTTGCTTACCTTTTCTTCCCCATCCTAGGAAATATCTCAGAAGCCCAGTTTGATAATTTTTTTAGATGACTCTTGATTGACCTTTTAAAATTAAACTTTTCTTTTTCAGTGTGCAGTTATACCCACCTTCATCTTTTCTGCTCCATCTGCTTTGTTTCATACCTCAGCTATGGAAGGGCTTTGGGTTTCTTCCAGAATACATTCTCTTTCCACCTTCTGTCTGATACTTTCACTCTCACCAGTGTGAAGGCATCACTATCACTATCCAATTTCTCTTAGCCAGATGGCTTCTTGGTATCCCTGCCTTTAGGCTTACCCAATGAAACATAACCTCAATTCACTGATGAAATAATTACAAACAAACCATATCATATTATTGCTCACTTCAGAGTTCTCCTAAGGCCTCTGAATTCATAGAAAAATTGAAAGTCTTTAAAATATGAGATAGGGCCCTACAATCTGGCCATTTCCCTACCTGATATCTATGTAATTCTTCTGCCCCACCTCTTCTCTTCTGCTCTGGTCACACTAGCTTCTATTTTCCCTACCTGGCATTCTGACTTTAACACATACAATAGCTGTTTTTCCCTCCCTTCTGGTTACTGAACAAGACCCAAATAGGAATTCCTTCTTGAGGACATATCTCATCACTCATTAGACTTAAAAATATAACTCAGAATCCAGGCCCTGAGATGTCCACTCGGCTCAACCGCTGAACACAGCTGGCCCAGAACATGACTGGCATAATTGCAGTGGGGGAACAGCTGAGTCCCTTAGTCCTGGGCACACAGCTGCGAGGTAAAAGACTTGGATTTGGCATGAAATATAGTCTGCCCAGATCACGACTGGCATAATAGCAGCAGGGGAGCAGAAAAGTTCCTAAGTGCACAGCTTAGAGATCAGAGGTCAGATGGTGAATTCTGCCACCTGAACCCAGGCTCTGAAACAGACACTAGGTTTCAGCACGAAACACAATCTGCCCAGAACACTGCTGGCATAATAGAAGCAGGGGCACAGCCAAACCCTAGGCTCACAGCTGAGAAGTCAGCAGTCAGACAGTGATTTCTGCCAACTAAACCCAGGCTCTGAAACAGGCACTAGGCTTCAGCGCAATGAACAGCCTGCCAGGAACACAGCTGGAATAATAGCAGTGGAGGAACAGTCAAGTCCCTGGTCACACAACTGAGAGCTGAGAGATCCAGAGATGATGACTGGCATCATAGCACTGCAACCTCATGAGACCAGCCAACCCTATGAACACAAAGTGGATTAAGAGCCCTCAGAACAACACCTCACTAAGAGTCGACCAAGAACCAACCAAGAGTGAATTGAGAAAACAATAGGTGGACAGCAGTGCAAGAATACATACAACAATCAAAAATCAACAAGACACCACCAGAAGAAGAAGCAAGTGGTTCTATAGCTTCAAAACCTGAATATAGCAATGAAGAGGGAACAGAAGGAAAAAACCTTAAAAACAGCTTTATAAAAATAATAGAAACCTTAAAAGAGGATATTAAAAAGTTCCTTACAGAAGAAAATACAAACAGAAAATTAGAAGAGATGAACAAAGCCCTGAAAGAAAATAAAGAAAACCAAGAAAAAGAAAACAAATAGGTGAAAGAAATCTATGAAGAATTAAAAACTGGAATAGAAACAAAAAAAAAGGCACAAACCGAGACAAATCTAGAAACAGAAAATCTGAAAAAAAGACCTGGAACCACAGATTCAAATATAACCAACAGAATCCAAGAGATGGCAGAGAGAATCTCTGGGGTGGGAGACTCAATAGTGGTAATGGATACATCAGTTAAACAAAACACTAAAAAGTCATAACACAAAATGTCCAAGAAATTTGGGACACCATGAAAAGGCCAAACGAGAATAATTGGAATCAAAGAAGGAAAGAATATCAGCTCAAAGGCACAGAAAATATATTCAACAAAATCATAGAAGAAAACTTCCTCAACCTAAAAAAGAAAATGTCTATAAAGATACAGGAAGCCTACAGAACATGAAAAAGACTAGGTCCACATAAACATTCTGCTCATCATATAATAATCAAGGCACTAAACCTACAGAACAAAGTAAAAATACTAAGAGCTCCAAAGAAAAAAGGCCAAATCACCTGTAAAGGCAGACTCATCAGAATAACACCCAACTACACATTAGAAACAATGAAAGCAAGAAGGTCCAAAAACAGACATTAAACAGACATAAAAGTACATGGATGCCAACCTAGACTACAGTATGAAACAAAACTATCAATCAACATAGATGGGGTAAACAAGATATTTCATGACATAAATAGATTTAAACAATACTTAACCAAAAATCCGGCCCTAAAAAAAAACCCTAAAGGGAAATCTCCAACCTAAGGAAACCAGATACACCTATGCAACCACAGACAATTGATATGACGACAGAAGAACCAGCTCCCCAAAAAAGGAAATACAAGCTACTACCAAAAATGACAGGAAATATTGATCATTGCTCATTAATATTCCTTAATATCAATGGACTCATTTCACATATGAAAAGACATGCCCTAGTACAATAGATACAAAAACAGCAACCATCCTTCTGCTACATATAAGAAATGTACCTCAACTTTAAAGACAGATACAGGCTCAGAGTAAACGATTGGGAAAAGACTTTCCAATCAAATGGCGCTAAGAAAAAAACTGGTGTAGCATTTCTAATATCTAACAAAATATACTTTAAACCAAAATCAATAAAAAGAGACAAGAAAGGTCACTACTTATTCATTTCAGGAAAAATCCAACAAGACAAAATTTTAATGCCTCAAACACAAGGGCACCTACATATGCAAAAGAAGCACTACTTAAGCTTAAACCTCATATCAAATGTGACACACTAACAGTGGGAGACTTCAATACACTACGTTCACCCTTGGATAGGTCAACCATACAGAAACTCAAAAGAGAAATAAGGAATCTAGCAGAAGTTATGGCCCAAATGGATTTAGTAGATATATACCAAACCCTCCACCCAAACAAAAAGGAATATACATATTTAAAGCACCCATGGAACTTTCTCTAAAGTTGACCACATAAATAGCCATCAGAGAAATGCAAATCAAAACAACTTTGACATACCACCTTACATCAGTCAGAATGGCTGAGATCAAAAGCACAGATGACAGCCTATGCTGGAGAGGTTGTGGAGTGAGGAGAACATTCCTCCATTGTTGGTGGTGGTGTAAACTTGTTCAGCTATTCTGGAATGCAGTATGAAGATTTCTCAGAAAACTGGGAATCAGTCTCCCCAAGGATCCAGCAATATCACTTTTAGGCATATACCTTAAAGATGCACATTCATACTCCAAAAGCTCATCTATATCGATAGCAGCATCATTTGTAATATCAAGAACCTGGAAATAACCTACATGCTCCTCAACTGAAGAATGGATTAACAAACTATGGTACAGCTACATGATGGAGTACTACTCAGCATTAAGAAAAAAATTATATTCTAAAATTTGCAGGCATATGGATGGATATGGAAAATATCCTCCTTCATGAGGTATCATAATCCCAGAAAGACAAATAGGAGATGTACAAATTGATACTGGAATAAAAAAAAGAGATAAATGTCATTGTATACAAGAGCTCATGGCTAGAACATAAATATATGACACAGTGCCTCTCTTCTCCATTGATGGCCTCTGGCACGATTATGTGTGAGGAAAGACTTGTTTTCCTTAAGGGTCCAGCCACAGGGAGTTTAATAATTCTCCAGTAAGTATGCAGGATGAATGGGCATTTTTGTAAATGGGGAGATCATAAGAGTGGTAATGAATCTGAGAGGTCTGATAACTGAGTTTGATGGGGTGCATGATGTAAAAACCTAAATAATAAATAAAAATATTATATAAAAATGTAACTCTAGCATTCATTTTTCTATTCCTTCTTTTCTTTATTCTTTTTAGTACCAGTCACCTACATCATCAACTCTATAGATCTGATTTATTTTGCTAATTTTTCTCTGTCTTTTCATACTAAAATTAAGACCATTTAGGCCAGAGCTCTCTGCTGCTTTTTTCTCTGACATATCTGCCTATTTTCTCTTTATCTATCATCTATCTAGCTATCCTCTATTTATCTTTCATAAATACTATATATAACATAAAATTTATATGTATTATTAGCAGGTTAAATATTACAATACATACATCATTTTCCAGAAGTATATGACATATATTAGATTTAAAACACATATTTATCTGTGAAATGATTATGTATAAAGTAAAAAATACAAAAGAAATGAGAAGGGGAGCAGGTTCTGGCGCTTGATTCCACACTCAGAATATTGCATTCTGAGACCAGGATCAATATGTAGTGCCTGATCAGACTCTCCTTAGCAGACAGGACTAGGGTTTGGCTGTGAGGGCCTCCTCCAGCCACATCTAAAAGAGGGGATCTGGCAGGCCTGGCCCTGCCTCCAACTGCATCAACAGAAAAGGACTGAGGCCTTGAAATTCAGACCCCTGTAAAGAGCATAGTCAGAGATTGAGCAGACCCCTTGTTCAGAGGAGATAGGAGACATACAAGCCCTCTTATGACAACTGACTAGGAGCCACCTAATCGTGAACCACTGAAGCCATGGGCAGATGCCAGTGCAAAAATATATATAATAATAAAAAGAACAACAAAACAGCTCCAGAAGAAACTGGTGGTTCTACAACTACAAGACCTGAACAGAGCAATAAAGAAGAAACAGAAGGAAACAACACGAAAAGCACCTTTATGAAGATTATTGAAGCCTTTGAAGAATATATAAAAAATTCCCCTAAAGAAATAGAAGAATTTACAAACAGAAAATGGAAGAGATGAACAAATCCCTGAAAGAACACCAAGAAAAAGTAAACCAAAAAATGAAAGAAACATTCCAGGAATTAAAACAGAAATAGAAGGAATAAAAAAGGCATAAAGTGAGGCAAACATGGAAATAGAAAACCTAAAGAAAAGAGCTGGAACTACAAATACAAGCATAACCAACAGAATTCAAGAGATAGAAGAGAGAATCTCTGAAGTGGAAACTCAGTAGCAGAAATAGATCTATCAGTCAAAGAAAACACTAAAAACAAAAAAAGCCATAACACAAAATGTTCAGGAAATCTGGGACACCATGAAAAGACCTAAGTTGAGAATAATAGGAAGAGAAGAAGGAGAAGAATACAAGCTCAAAGGCACAGATAATGTATTCAATAAAGTCATAGAAGAAAACTTTCCTAAGTTAAAGAAGGAAATGCCTAAAAAGATACAAGAAGCTTACAGAACTCCAAATAGATATGACTCCCTCCAAAAGTCAGCTTGCCACAAAATAATCAAGCCACAAAACATACAGAACAAAAACAAATTTTAAAGAGATGTAAAAGAAAAGGGCCAACTTACTAATAAAGGCAGAACCATCAGAATAACACCTGACAATTCAATGGAGAAAATGAAAAGAAGAAGGGCTTGGTCAGAAGTTATACAGCCACAAAAAGAGCATGGCTGCCAATGTAGAACACTATACCCAGCAAAATTATCAATGACCATAGATAGATGGAGTAAACATGATATTTCATGACAAAGTCATACTGAAACAATACTTATCTACCAATCTGTCCCCTCCAGAGAGCATTAGAGGGAAAACTCCAACCTAAGGATCCCAGATACACCCATAAGACCACAAATTATCAATAATCCCAGAGAACAATAACCCAGAGAAAGGAAGTACATACTTATTCATCACAGGAAAAATTGGTCAAGAGGACATTTCAATCGTGAATATTTATGGCCCTAATATAAGGGCACCTACATATGTAAAAGAAACAATGCCAAAGCTCAAATCCCACATCAATTCTTACACCCTAATAGTGGGAAACTTCAATAACCACTTTTACCCCAGGATGAGTCAACAAGACAGAGACTCAACAGAGAAATAAGGAGTCTAACAGAGGTTATGATGCAAATGGATTTAATAGATATCTACATAAGCTTCCACCCAAATGCAAAGGAATATATACATATTTCTCAGCTCGCCATGGAACTTTCTCTATAATTGACCACATAATTGGTCATAAAGCAAATATCAACAGATACAATAAAATGTAAATAATCACATGTATTATATCATACTACCAGGGCCTAAAGTTAGAGTTCAACAACATCAAAAATCACAGAAAGCCTACCAACTCATGCAAACTAAACACCAATCAGCTGAACCACCTCTGGGTCAAGGAAGAAATTAAGAACCAAATCAAAGTCTTTCTAGAATTTAATGAAAATGAATCCACAATGTAGCCAAACTTGTGGGACACAAAGAAAGCAGTCTTAAGAGGAAAATTCATAGCACTAGATGCCTATATGAAAAACCTAGAGAAATCCCACACTAGAGAACTGACAGCTCAGCTGAAAGTCTTAGAAGAATTACAAGCAAACTCACCTAGAAGGAGTAGATAGCAAGAAATTATCAAACTTAGAGCTGAAATCAATGAAACTGAAACAAAAAGAACAATACAAAGAATCAATGAATCTAAGAGTTGGTTCTTTGAGAAAGTCAACAAGCTAGATAAGCCCTTACGCAAACTAATCAAAAAACAGAGAGAGAGTATCCAAATTAACAAAATCAGAAATGAAAAGTGGGACATAACAACAAACTCCCAGGAAATCCAGAGTAATATCAGTTCATACTTTGAAAATCTATATTCCAAAAAACAAATGGAAAACCCTGAAGAAATGGACAGCTTTTTGGACAGGTACCATTTACCAAAATTAAATGAAGAACAGATTAATTAACTAAATAAACCTATAACCCTTAAGGAAATTGAAGCTGTCATTAAAAGCCTCCCAAGAAAAATAAGCCCACGTCCAGATGGTTTCAGTGCAGAATTCTACCAGACATTCAAAGAAGAATTATTACCAATACACCTCAAACTATATCACACAGAAGAAACTGAAGAAATATTGCCAAATTCCTTTTATGAGGTCACAATTACGCTAATACTCAAGCCACTCAAACATGAAAAAGGAGAATTACAGACCAATTTCCCTCATGAATATTGACGAGGGAAATTCCTTCAACAAAATTTTAGCAAACCTTATACAACAACATATAAAAAATATCATCTACCATGACCAAGTAGGCTTCATACCAGAAATGCAGGGATGGTTTAACATTAGAAAAATTATTTACATCATCCATCATATGAACAAACTAAAGGAAACAAACCACATGACATATCCTTAGATACTGAAAAAGCCTTTGTCATAATCCAACAGTCCTTCATGATAAAAGCTCTGGAGGGATCAGGAGAACAGGGAAAATAGATCAATATAATAAAGGCGATTTACAAGAAGCCAACAGCCAGCATCAAATCTCAAAGCAATATCACTAAAATTAGAAACTAGACAAGGATGTCCTCTCTCCCCTTATCTGTCCAATATAGTTTTTGAAGTTTTAGCTAAAGCAATAAGAAAATGAAAGGAGATTATCGTGATACAAATTGGAAATAAGAAGTGAAACTATCTCTATTTGCAGATGATATGATTATATACATAAGTGACCCACAAAATTTTACCAGGGAACTTCAACAGCTGATAAACAACTTCAGCAATGTACCAGGATACAAGATTAACTCAAAGAAATTAGTAGCCCTCCTATACACTAAAGATAAAAGGGCTGAAAAAGAAATAAGGGAACATCACCCTTTATAATAGCTGCAAATAGCATTAAATACCTTGGAGTAACTATAATCAAAGAAGTAATAGATGTATTTGACAAAAGTTTTAAATCACTAAAGAAAAATATTGAAGAGGATATCAAAAAATGGAAAGCTCTCCCATGTTCCTGGATAGGTAGGATCAACATAGTAAAAATGGCAATACTACCAAAAGCAATTTACAGATTCAATGGACTTCTCATCAAAATCCCAACACAATATTTTATGGACCTTGAAAGAACAATACTCAACTTCATTTGGAATAACAGGAAAGCCAGGATTGCCAAAACAAATTATACTGTAGAGCTACAGTAATAAAAAACAGCCTGGTACTGGCATAAAAACAGAATTGTGGGTCAATGGAATAGAACTGAGGATCCAGGCATTAATCAAAAAACCTATGAACACCTGATCTTCAACAAAGAGACCCCAAATATTCAATGGAGAAAAGATAGCATCTTTAACAAATGTTGTTGGCATAGCTGGTTGGTAGTGTATAATAAAACGCAGATAAATCCAAGCCTGTCACCGTGCACAAAACTCAAATCCAAGTGGATCAAGGACCTCAACATAAACCCAGCCACTCTGAACTTGATAGAAAAGAAAGTGGAAAATACCCTTCTACAAATTGGCACATGTGACCACTTCTTAAATATACCACCAGTGGCACAGACACTAAGAACAACAGTCAATAAGTAGGACCTCCTGCATCTGAGAAGCTTCTGTAAAGCCAAGGACACTGTCAATAGGACAAAACAACAACCCACAGAACGGGAAAAGATTTTCACCAACCCTACAAGTGATAGAGGATTGATCTCTAAAATATATGAAGAACTCAAGAATCTAGAGCCCAAACCCTTGAATATCCCAATCAAAAAAAAAAAAAAAAAAAAAAAAAAAAAAAAAAAAAAAAAAAAAAAAAAAAAAAAAAAAAAAAAAAAAAAAAAAAAAAAAAAAAAAAAAAAAAAAAAAAAAAAAAAAAAAAAAAAAAAAAAAAAGGAGTTCAGAACTAAAAAGGGAATTCTCAGCAGAAGAATTACAAATGGCTTAAAGGTACATGAAAAAGTGTTGAACATCTTTAGCCATCAGAGAAATGCAAATCAAAACAACTTTGAGATACCACCTTACACCTGTCAGATTGGCTAAGATAAAAGACACAGAAGACAGCCTATTCTAGAGAGGTTGAGGAGAAGGGGGCACACTCCTCCATTGTTGGTGGGAGTGTGAGCTTGTTCAGCTCTTCCTGAATGCAGTATGGCAGTTTCTCAGAAAACTGGGAGTCAATTTCCCCAAGGATCCAGCAACACCACTTCTGGGTATATACCCTAAAGATGCACAGTTGCACTCCAAAGGCATGAGCTCAACTATGTTCATAGCAGCATTATTCATAATAGCAAGAAGCTGGATACAACCTAGATGCCCCTCAACTGAAGAATGGATTAACAAACTGTGGTACATCTACACAATGGAGTACTATTTATCAGTAAGAAAAAATGATATCCTAAAATTTGCAGGCAAATGAATGGATTTGGAGAATAACCTCCTGAGCAAAGTACCACAAACCCAGAAAGGTAAGCAGGGGATGTACTCACTCATCAGTGGACTCTTAATAAAAAAAGCAAAAAAGCAAAGCATGTCCAAGCTGCAAACCACACGCATTGAACACCTTGGGATCTGAAACACCTTGGACTGACACCTTGCATCCCACTCCCTCTAGAGGAACACCTCACTCAGTCTTGATGTTGGGGGATGGAAACTGGATCTGCCAGGAGTAGATACTGAACTGAGCAATATTGGGACCTTGGGACCTCATGCCCATGCTGAGGAGAAGATGTGGAGATGTGGAGAAGAGAGTGTGACTGGAGAGGGTGTATAGGGAAAGGGACCTTGAATAAGGATATACATGGATAGAAAATGTGTCTTTATTCATAATAAAATTTTAAAAATAAAAAAATAAAAAATGAGAAAGGAAAGTTTCATAAAGATTTGGCAAAGACAATCTTTATAAATAAATAGCTAAGTAAAAATACTATGTGCTATGTACTATGCATATTGAGCATCATATAAATATCATCTCGTTAAACTTTAATGACACTGAATTATATTTATGAAATTACTCTCTCTGATGTATAGATTAGAAAACTTCAATGTCTGTTGCTTTAACTCACAATATTAAAATCAATGCAACAACTTTTAAAACAGCCCAAAAAGATGTTGTTTGTGATTATGGGAGGCCATTTCACAAATCTCTCCTTAGGAAAGACTATTCTACTACAATTAAATGAAGAAGTATATTATATCAAAAGGAGTTATATCCACAAAGTATGCTTACTTTTTTATGAATGTATTTGTTTAACTATTTAGTAACAATTATTTGTTAATATCATTTCCATTATATTGTATGCTATATCCATAAGAGGAAAAAAAGTAATAAAATGTTCCCTACTTTCAGTGACCTCTCCAGCTATCACAGCTATTGTTGTTCTAAACCTATAATAGCTTTCTTCTTTAGGTGCACAAAGAAGGGAAGAAATTATTTTATTAGGAGCATACAGCCTTAAACAAGGAAGTTCTAAGAGATGTCTGATGTTAACAGTCCTTCAGGATGACTCTAGGCCACACGGAGGAAGTCCATGCCAGGAAGAAGAAGCAGCAGGAGCTAAGCATAGAATTGGGGCATGGTAGAATCCATTCAAGGGAGAGAGCTTTGCAGGTGTTATAATTAGATGAATGAAGGTGGAGTTGGAACTTTAAGGGCAGTAAGAAACCATGCTGTGGCCTGATTAGATCTTGTTCATTGAAATCATTCTGAGGGTCACCAGGGAGGATAGATGATGAGAGACAGTAAAGGGGACAGGATGTAAGGTTAAGCATCTTGCAATAGCTGGGAAAAGATTATGAAACTAGTCCTTGGGCAAGGGAAGGAGGGATTAGTTTTCAGGTGGACACTTGAAAGAATTTATCAGACCTTTTCAAATATGGCGGGCCAATAAAATGTCTGGGAAGCTTTAAAACCCTCTGATACCTAGAATGTAGTTTGAACCAATTAAATTGGTATTTCTGGAAAAGCACAAAACAGAGCTCCATGAGTGATCTCAATGTGTATTTAAGTTTAAGAGACACTGGTTTATTAATTATCTTGTCTGAAAGATTAGAATTTTTAGAAAAGAATAAAATGGACTTAGTGAAAAATTTCAGTCCATGTAATCTAGAAACATCCTAGTGTTTCAGTTTTTATCCATATATCAGAATTTCTACAATGCAACTTATTGAGTTGCTTGAAACAAATAATATTTTGCATAGCTAGATACTATGGTGACCCATTATTAGAGAAGTGCATATAAACATGTGGTAGATCACATGCTGGATGTACAAATATTGACCAATAAACTACATTTGGTTTTATAATTATATAATTTGATTTAGTTGGGCATAAATCTATAAGTAAAAGATGATATGCACATGAAGTTTGGTCCTCATGGTGGCTAACATAGTTCCCATGAATTATCCAGTAACCTAAAACTAACCTTTGGTCATCTGAGAGATAGTTCATATCATTTCAATGAAAATTTGGTCTTGTTCACTGCCAATGTGCTTGTTTAAATTATGTAAAGAAATAAAGTCATTAGGGAAAAGGTTAAAGCACAAAAACTTGAAGAAAGTCTAGCATGTCATTTACAGTTTATTCTAAGTCACCTTTTTCTATATTGTAGGGAGAGCATAACAGTAAATCATGTTTTAGAATGTTTGTGGAAGTGTTTGCTGTGATAAAGCAAGAAAACACATCACAATGTGATTATAGGAATTATTCAGAGTAAGTGAAGCTATGCAGAAATCCACTGGACTGGCAGAGAGGCATTCAGGAACAGGGAGTTCCAGAACTGAGAACCCTGCAAAAGCTGCATAGAATATGTCAGCTGGGACTTTAGTGTTCTTGTTGCTTTAATGAGCCCTTGAAGTAAAGAATATTTACATAAGTGGTAATTTATTGCTCTCCTTCAAATTTAAGTTCCCAGCACTGCAAATAAACAGAACTTAGTCAATTACACTATTTCCCAAGAAGAAACATTTTACAGCTGGTTTTAAGACCAGAGAGATATTTACTTTCAAGGTCCTAACTAAAAGTACAGCAAGTCGCATAACTCAAAGAGGTATCATCTTCAGGAGCCCCAAAGCATTCTTTATAATTAGTTTTATGAGGCTGATCCTCATAAAATTCTTTTATACCACTCTATAAATGTATATTACTAGAGAGCCGATGACAATAATTTTTAATATTGCCATAATCATGAACCCAGTCATCATTTAAAGAGCTATGATTTGGTATGTATCAATCTCTATACAATGTGTCTTGTTTGTGGTTTTTTCCCTGCACTCCAAGAAAAAATGAAAGGTAAGTGTTATTACCCATATTTTCCATAGGGAAATACCTAAGTCCCAATAGCCAGTGATTCCTCAAGATCAGACTACCAATAAGTAGTATGACTATAATTTAAATAAGTCTACTTACCTCTGGTCTGTGTTTTTTATTTAAGGCTTCAGAGTTTGATCTGCTATTATTTTTTTGAACATGGTGACCAGTGGGACTGATTAAGGAAGGTAGCAATTGATTTTGCCAGTAAGAAAGGGAAAATGAAATCTAACTTAAAAGTGGGGTATAGAGCTAAATAGAGAATACTCAACAGAAGAATTGGATGTGCAATGATATAAAAATGATTTAAAAAGATAATTATTGAATCTATATCAATTCAAAAAACAGCTGTTAATTTCAAAATGCTTTACATTGTTATGGATTTTACTTTATTGATTCAAATTTAAAGTCAATTTTGTTATATTATATGTATATTCCTACTTTTGTTTAAGCTATGGCTATACAATTCAACTAAAATCATAATATATCATTAAATGCAGATTAATAGTTATATATGATAATGAAACTAATAGTCATATCAGTTAAGGTTTTTAGATAAACAAAGATATATTTCAATTATGTAAGTAATCTTCAAACACTTCTAAAACTTACAAAATATGACATTTAATATGTTGTAACAACTTAGACTTTTCTAGACAATGAGACATGTCTGCTCCTGGCATCATCATTCTACTTCAAGATGATGATGGACATTGAAGAAGCGCCATATGATATTTACTTCTTTGTGGCAAAGGCTGACCATTGGGCAATAGACTGTTCCTGCCTTGACTGCTTGAAAGTATACTATATTAACTAGAAATGAAAGAGCTATAGAAAAGTGACCTTTAGAACTTTGCCAGAACAATCTGAGATAATTCTTCAGGTTCCTCCTTCATAGAGACTCCCAGACTTTCTGCAGGACACAGGAAGAAGTGACTAATGAACTATGCCAAAATAGGTAGAAGAGTGCTTCAAATTTCCTACATCACAAAAAGGTATTCCAGAGACTACAGGCCTATAGGCTAAAGATAAATGCCACAACATTACAAAAAACTTTAGGTGACTCTTAAGATAGCTAGATATCACTGTCATTTCCAAAATTTGGAAGTTACTTGCAATATACTTACTATTTATGCGGGTAATAGTATATCCTTCTGTGGTCTTTGATGTAGTTAAATTGTAAAGACAATTACAATTTTCCTTAGTTATAATAAAAAATAAATTAGATATAAAACTTTAGAATCACAAAGATAAGATAAATAATAAAATATTTTTTAATTTGCTAAATATAAATAGACTCAATATTATAAGTGTAATTCTTGCTAGATAGTTGTTTTGTTATATATGATTTTACTATGTTAAAATTAAAACATTCATTTTTGATTAGACAGAAAAGGAGAAGTGATGTGGAATGTCTTTCTGTATGCTATGAATATATTTTATTATTGGTTAATAAATGAATTGTTTTGGCCTATGACAAGACATCTGAGAAGCAATCGAGAAATTAGAGCACAGATAAAAGAGAAATAGTGTAGAGTCAGACAGAGATGCTGCAAGCTGCTGTCCAAAAAATCAAGATGTTAAAAAAAACCCAAAAACACAAATAAGCCAAAAACCATGTGGCAAAACATAAATTAATAAAAGTAGGTGGAGTTAAGTTTAAATAGTTAACAGGTAATGAGCCTGAGTGATAAGCCAAACAGCTTATAACTAATGTAAGACTTTGTGTGATTATTTGAGACTGCTGGTCCAGATCTCTGGGCAAGGCCAGGCCAAAAATTTCTGACTGCAAGAATCTCAAATGGACTAAAGATTCTTAAAATTCTCAAATTTTATTTATTTGTTTACTTTTATTTATTTTAAAGATTCTCAAAATCCTTAACCATCAAGGAAATGCAAATCAAAACAACTCTGAGATGCCATCTTATACATGTCAGAATAGCTAAGATTAAAAACACTGATGATAGCCTATGCTGGAGGGAATATGAAGTAAGGGGAACACTCCTTTATTGCTGGTGGGAATGTAAACTTGTAAGGCCACTTTGAAAATCAGTATGGTGGCTTCTTAGAAAACTGTGAATTAATTTACCTAATGATCCAACAATACCACTATTGGGAATATAACCAAAGGATACACATTCTTACCCAAGGGCATTAGCTCATCTTTATTCATAACAGTATTATTTGTAATAGCCAGAACCTGAAAACAACCTAAATGCCTCTCTATTGACAAATGGATTAAAAAACGGTGGTATATTTACACAGTAAAGTACTGTTCAGCAGCTTATAAAAATATAACATTTGCAAATTTGAAGACAAATGAATGAAACTAGAAAATATCATCCTGGGTGAGGTAACCCAGACCGAGAAAGATGGACATGGCATGTACTCACTCATAAGTGGATTTCAGACATAAAGCAAAATTTTAGACAAAAACCAGGCTACAATCCACACCAGAGCAGCTAGGTAACAAGAAGGAACCTAAGAGAGATGCCCATATATCTCACTGGATAAGGGAAATAAATAAGATCTCCAAAGTAGTTTGGGACCAAAGTTGGGAGGTAGGCAAGGAGAGGTGGAAAGAGAACATGAGGGAATGGGATAGTTAAGATGGGGAAGTGAGAGAGAGGGAGAAGAACAAAACAAATGTCTTGATAGAGGGAGCCATTGTGGGGATAGAGAGAAACGAATACTAGGGAAATACATAAGAACTCAACGAAGATGACCCTAGCCAAAAATCTAAGCCACAGTGGAGAAGATGCCTAAACTGGCCTTTCCCTATAATCAAACTGATGACATCCTAATTGTCATTATAGAACCATCATCCAGCAACTGTTGGAAGCAGATGCAGAGATCTATAGCTTAGCACTGAGACAGGCTTCCACTCCAGCTGCAGAGAGGTAGGAGAGTTTATATGAGCAAAGTGGTCGAGATTATGATGATAAAATCCATGGAGGCAATTGACCAGAGCTATTGGAAGTTTAATAACTCTGAAATGATAGCTGGGGAATCTATAGGGACTGAATTAAGCTCTCTAAATGTGGATGACTGTCAAAGGTGTGGGCAGTTTGTGGGGCATCTGGCAATGGGACTAGAATTTATTTTTGGTGCATGAACTGGCTTCCTGGAGGCCATTCCCTATAAAGAATCTTGCTCATCCTTGATACTGGGTAAAGGGGCTAGGTCCTACCTCAGTTGGTTATGCCAGGCTGCATTGACTCACCTGGGAGTCCTTAACCTCTCTGAGGAATGGATGAGGGGTTAGGGAAGCTGGGGGGAGGACTGGAAAGAGAGGAAGGAAGGAAAACAGTGGTGGGTATATGTAAAAATTCAGTTAAAAATGAGAAAAAAATCAGTACCAGCCTCAAAATCTATCTCAAGGTTGTTATGTAATTATTCTGTGTTTTAACTATTGTAAGAATAAAAATTAAGGTGCCATTAATTTCCATAAATTAACAAGATACCATTGTCTTACATTATTTTAAAGTACTTTGTAGGGAAATGTTGAAGTTTTTATGTGCAGGGATGCTTTTTCAGTATCCCTTTTCTCTTACTGTGACAGAATACATTTAAAAAGGCAACCTCAGAGGTAAAATGTTTCTTTTTGGTTCACAGTTCCAAGATACAACAGATACAGGAGTCAAGACAAAAAAAGCTTCATCCATCTGGTCACATGGCATCTCTAATCAGTAAGGAGAGATGGGGGATTAATACATGTTGCTGAAATATCAGAGAGAGGAAGCGCCACAGTCAATTCTCACCCAGCTGTCTTGCAACTTCCTCAGCCTCACTCCTGGTCACTTCTGCCTCTGCTCGATTCCTAAGAGTCCTTAAACACTCTTCTTGCCATCAGTATCCCATCCAGGTTAGGATTAAAGGTGTGAACTACTCTATTTCATAGCTAACCTTGGACTCACAAAAACACAGTAATTTCTGTCTCTGGAGTTATGGGATTAAGTGTGTAGGTCACCACTCCTGGTTTTCCCTGTGCTATTGAATCCCAGCTGTTTGTCCTTGCACTCAAGGATCAAGAAATTCCTGTGCTGACTGCCTAGGTTTTGACCATGTGTAATCTCTGGAATATTTCAGGATTTTTTAAATATGTAAGATACCACGACAACAATATTTGAACGTTTTCTATTGAATTTGGTTAGCTTAGGTTCAAAGCTTCAAAGCTTGAGAGGATAAAACCTTCATAGAATTTAAATAAACACAACCAGAGATCATGTGATTGACATGGTGCTTCTGATCTGTCCTGAGGTACCTTTTCAGGTGTTCTTCCCTGTGATGGACATTTATGTGGATATTTCCTTGATGTATTTGGTCTTCCTTATAAATAAACAGTCATTAAGTTCTAAGATTTTTCAAGTGTGGAACATGTATAAATGGAAGAGCATAAATGTAAGGATAAAAAGTGTTCCACTTGTCCCTGGGACTTGCCAGGTTCGAATCAAGAAAAGAAATGCATATATATTACAGAAGCAGACAGAAAACCTAAACCTAAGCAAAACAAACAAACAATGACACATCAGAAGAGTCAGATAAACTACTAATGTTAACTGGTAGACAGGATTATAATCAACTGCTTTTATTCACTGAGGAAGCATCATTTTATTTTCTGAGATGGGCTCTTACTATGTAGTTAACCATGGCTGACCTGAATTCAAAGAGTTCCACCTGCCTCTGCCTCCCCAATACTGACTTTAAAGACAAGTACCATTATACCAGCTTGATTCCATTGTTTTTGTGAATAATGGACTTTTGAGTAAGCTACAGTCCTTTGGATAGCTTGGTTTGCACCTGAAGATGAAAGAGGGTCACTAAGTGCTGTGAGCTATTAAGTCTTCTTACATTGGCATGTACTTACCTGTTCACTTTCATTTCTGTGGGTTTTTATAAAGAGAGAGATGGAAGAAATGCATCTGTAAGGCCAAAATATCCTGTGCCTGAAATGCTGAGAAGCAAATGAGAAAGATCCATGCCTCAAAGCAGACATTGTGTTTCTGAGTAATTTTATTTTATCCATGAACAGTATCAAGAAAAAAACATTCCCTGTTGTGATAGTATGTACTATTAACATCTTCCTAAATGCTGTTTTTACTCTGTCTCTAGACAAAATTAAGAGCAGCTTACAAATCTGTGAAGTGTCCTTGGTCTAGAATAGGTACACAGTGGTGGATAGCACAAGCTTTTGCCTCTGTATGTGAGCATTGACTCTTGAGAGCTTCCAAAGAAGGCCCATATGGAGTGACACTGGCAATTTTGACTCACACTGGAAGAAGTAACATTGAAATGAAAGGAGCTGAAACTGTTTTCAAAATATATAAATATATGCTTCAGAGTTACAGAATTGGAATATTTATTTCAGTATCATGAAAGCTTGACTGAGAAGATGGGATCTCTCAGGTCTTTTTGTAACAGAAAATAATAGATTAAAAAAAAAACCCACTTACTTGCCAATGCCCCATATTTGAGGCTTCAAATGAGTGATTTCCATGTGCTACACACACACACACACACACACACACACACACACACACTTCCATTTTGTGACATTACCAGATATTTATAACACTATTCTGTTATCCTGATATCATACATTAAGAGACAGAGGTATATAGCATAGCAATAATTGACTGCAGTTCAGACATCTGATAAATAGGTCGGTGAAAGTAAATCTCTGCATGTGTCTCAAACCTCTGCCCTAAATCACAGTGCTAATGGCACCCACCTCTGGGGTACATGTACGATAAGCCTGTTCTCCAGCTTCCTTGTTGAAATGAAGCCCTTTAAGATCTGCCTTCTTATCTTCATTATGCCAACATTACCTGGTCCAGGGCATCACTCTTTTCAGACCTCTGACTGCTGGCTTCATTTCTTTAACATTACCTGGCCTAGGTATTTTCACCTCTCTTTTGACATGAATGTTGTCAGAGTTTCTCATACTAATGCATCCCTGTCATCTCAACACTAGCAGCAGGTATAAACCTTATTTAACCTCTTCAATTGCTCCATCGAGCATGTCCTAGTTACAATGTAACATAACTGTTTCACATTCTAGGCTTATTTTCAGCCTCACTTCTGGTCTCTCTTTTATGCCATTGTTAATTTTTTTATTTTGTTTTCTAATCACAGCAACAGCTCTGCTGCCTCCTGGAACATCTTTTCAGTCCCATTATATGTCCTATCCATTGTTTCCAAATGACTCCTCTTTACCTACCCTTCCACTGCCACCAGAGATGTCACATCTCCAGTGTCTCACTTGAGCTACTCTTCATCTGGGTTAGCCACCCTGCCTGTGTGTACTCACTCTCTGCTGCTCACACATTAATCATACTGTGTCTCCCAAATCCATGTCTCATCCCTTTGTGTGCCTCGGCAGATTGGCTTCCCTATTAGAACAAAGACTGTGGCTTATTTATCATTGTGTTCCATTTATTATATTTGTGTTGCTATGTATTACATTTGTTGCATAATAAAGTAATAAATAAAAGAACAGATGAAAGAAATTTGGGAGAAATCTGAGAAACTGGAATCCTCTGCCTTTGTTTCCCTTGATCTCAAAAGATTCCTGGAAACTTGTAATGCAAAAGTGACGAACACAGCAGGGGCTATGGCAGCATTAAGATCACTAACAATATTAGTGATTATTCTTATTAAATCCTTCATCCTAAAAAATAGAAAAGTTGCACATCCAGCAGATGTGCTCTAAACATTTTGCACATCTGTCTGGAAAAACAACAGCTGGGGAATTACTGCTTCATTAACCTTTCCACTGCAAGATACCGTATTTTAGATAGTTGAGACGAAGCTTGTTTGTCTTTGGATGCCTTTGATGTGCACAGAGGCAACAAAAGTCTAGCAAAAGCAAGACAAAGGGAGAGTCTTCAAAGTTTTTTAAACCAGGAACACTGAAAATTTAAAACTTCACTTCTGAAAGGGAACCATAAACTTCCATGTCCCCCAAAGACCTTTCATAATTATTCATTGAAATGAATTAAGTCAGATACTGAGGAGTGGCTCTTTGGTTTTGTTTTTGTTTTCCTCTTGGAAGAATTTAAGGAGATCTAAAAGATTTCTACTATCTTGAGATGATGGAAAATTCTAGATGTTGGCTATCGTTGTGGAGGAGGAGGGGTGAGAGAAGAGAAAGAAAAATCAGTTTGGTTCAAGTAGTTCTGCACAGCTCACAGGCAAGTTGCTCAGAGGAGCCTTCATCTCTTAATCTATAAACTGGAGATACTGATTTTTGTTTTGAGTATATTATGTGTTTAGATTGAATATTAAACTTATATATTTACTCTCAATTTTAATTTATAATTTACATTAAATATTCACTAACCTGTTCACCCAAATCTTATCACTATTTTCAGTTCATCCATTTCCAGAAAACTTTATGTTCAGTTTGTTCAATGGGAAAGCTCAGCTTTCTTTGTCTCCTTATTTTTTGCATGTTTTATCTTTAAGAAATTATTTCCGCTGCGGCGTCCCAGCGCACTCTGGAGCAGGAGCAGCTGAACTCTGCACCTGGCCACACACACAGCTCCTGCTGCTCAGGGAATCTGCAAGGATCCCTACTGCGACCCCGAACTGAGTGAACTGAGCAAACCAACTGCAGGGGTCTGTGAGGGGCGGATTCGAACCCTGACCAGAGGTGAGGAGGGTTCGGCAGGCCTCAGAGCCTGTATCCTGGCCTGGGAGGGAGAGTTGAGCTCACATTGCTTCCGGTTCCGCCACCGGGACCGGTGCTCTCT
>PVIH01020362.1:0-16324 GCA_004025045.1 Sigmodon hispidus | reverse complement strand
GTTGATAGGGTTAATGGGTAAGGATCGTGGTTGGTTAATTAAGACAAAGTAAATAATTCGAGAGCTATAGATTGCTGTGAAAGTAGTTGCAACAAGTGTAAGAATTAAGGCTCAGGCGTTGGTGTAGGAAGTGTTTATGGATTCAATAATTAGGTCTTTAGAATAGAATCCGGTTAAGAAAGGCATGCCTGTTAAAGCTAGGCTTCCAGCGATTAGGGCTGATGTAGTAAGTGGTAGTGATTTAGCAATACCTCCTATTTTTCGAATGTCTTGTTCGTCGTTTAGGCTGTGAATGATTGATCCGGAGCACATGAAGAGTATTGCTTTGAAGAAAGCATGAGTACAGATATGCAGAAAGGATAAATAGGGTTGGTTAATACCTAGGGTTACTATTATTAGTCCAAGTTGACTAGAAGTTGAGAATGCAATAATTTTTTTGATATCATTTTGTGTTAGAGCACATACAGCTGTGAATAGTGTAGTTAAAGCCCCGATACATAAAATAAGGGTGAGAATATTGGGGTGATTAGAGAGTATAGGGTAAAAACGGATGAGAAGGAAGATTCCAGCTACTACTATAGTACTTGAGTGGAGTAAAGCAGAGACTGGAGTTGGACCTTCTATAGCAGATGGAAGTCAGGGATGAAGGCCAAATTGGGCTGATTTTCCTGAAGCTGCTAAGACTAGGCCTAGTAATGGAACTGGTGAATTTAAATTTAAGATAAACAGCTGTTGAAGATCTCAAGAGTTAAAGTTATTATATACTCATGCTATAGTTAGTACAAATCCAATATCCCCAATTCGGTTGTAAATAATGGCTTGAAGCGCTGCAGTATTAGCATCTGTTCGACCATACCATCAACCGATTAGAAGGAATGACATGATTCCTACTCCTTCTCATCCAATAAAAAGTTGAAACATATTGTTAGCAGTTACTAAAATAATTATTGTAATAAGGAAAATGAGTAGATAGGTTATAAATCGATTAATATTGGGGTCTGAATGTATGTATCATATAGAGAATTCTATAATAGATCATGTGACATATAAGGCTGTAGATAGAAAAACAATAGAGTATAGGTCAAGTTTAAAACTAATATTAAGAGTCAGAGTGTGGATAGTAGTTCAGTGTCAGTTAGAAATTACAATTTCTTCCCCTGAGCTTACAAATATAATTAGAGGAATAAGGCTTCAGATAAAACCTCATTTAACTGCCGCGGTGACTTGGAGGGGGTAAGCTTGTTTAGACTGATCAAATATAAAGTGGAATAGGGGTTTGATGAGAATGAATAGCATAGCTAAAAAGGCAAATAAAAATAAATTAATTACTTTATCTTGGAGTTGCACCAAATTTTTGGCTCCTAAGGCCACTGGATTACTATTATCCTAAAAAAGTTAAAAAAGCCATACTTTTATATATGGAAAGAGGAATTAGCAGTCCCTCTGTAATCTTTTTTGGTAATTAAAAGAGTTAAAGTTCTTTATTTTTAGATTCACAGTCTAATGTTTTATTAAACTATAATTACAGTAGGTTAACCCAAAAATAATGCTAGGGTTAATAGATAGTAATAGGATTGGCATGAAGTGGAACAAGATCAGAGTGTGCTCTCGGGTATGAGTCGGGTAAATGTTGAGGAGGTGGTTGGTAATTTTTCCTCGTTGAGAAGAGATTAGTATATAAAGGGTATAGGAGGCAGTGATTAGTATGTTTAGGCCGGTGAATAGAATAGTTAGGTTAGATCATGAAAATGCGGTGATAATAATGTAGAGTTCTCCGATTAGGTTAATTGATGGGGGTAGAGCGAGATTGGTAAGGGAGACCAAGAATCATCACAAGGCAGCAAGGGGAAGAATGGATTGTAAGCCTCGAGCTAAGATTATGGTCCGACTATGGGTTCGTTCATAATTTGTATTAGCTAGGCAGAATAGGGCTGAAGATGTTAGTCCATGGGCAATTATTATCACTGTTGCTCCTACGTAGCTTCATGGGGAGTCAATTAAGATTGCGACAATAACTAAAGCTATATGACTGACAGATGAGTAGGCGATAAGGGCCTTTAGATCAGTCTGACGTAAGCAGATTGAGCTAGTTATTACTATTCCTCACAAGGAGAGAAGGAGGAATGGGAATATTAGGTCTTTTGTTATAGGTTCAATAATAATGGACAGACGAATCATGCCGTAGCCACCCAGTTTAAGTAGAATAGCTGCTAAAACTATGGATCCTGCAATTGGTGCTTCTACGTGGGCTTTTGGGAGTCACAGGTGTAATCCATATAGTGGTATTTTTACTATAAATGCTATTATGCAGGCTAGTCATAACATTATGTTTGATAGAGAGTTAGCTAGGGGTTCTGAGGAGAATTTTAATAAAAGTATGTTTAAGGTTCCTAGAGAGTTATATAAGTACACTAGAGCCACTAGAAGGGGCAAGGAACCTACTAGAGTGTAGAGGAGAAAGTAGGTTCCGGCATTTAGGCGTTCTGACTGATTACCTCAGCGAGTAATAATAATTAGGGTTGGAATTAGGGTTGCTTCAAATAATAAGTAAAATATGATTAATTCTGTTGAAGAAAAAGTTATAATCAGGAGGGTTTGAAGGGAAATAAGGAGAGAGATAAATAAATTCTTTCGTAATTGGGTTTCTTTTGACAGGTGATGTTGGCTTGCTATAATTATTAGGGGGGTAAGTCATGATGTGAGGATGAGAAGAGGGGTAGACAGGTTATCAGAGAAAAATAGAAGTGAGTGACATGAAGTTGGGTATGGGCTTATTAGGGTAATTAAGCAGATAAAGGAAATTAGGAAACTGTAAGATGTGGCGTTAATTCAGATGAATTTAGGGTTTGAGAGTCATGTTATGGGGATAATTATGATTATAGGAAGAATGATTTTTAACATTGTAGTAAATTAAGATTAGTAATAAAATCAGAGCCATAGTTATTAGAAATTTTGACTAGCAGGGCTAGACCAATAGCAGCTTCGCATGCAGCTAAGACTAGTATAATAATAGGTATTATGAAAGAGAAAGTTGTGTTAAAGTAAGAGGTCATTGTAGATATTGATAGAAACAAGGCTAGTATTATTCCTTCGAGGCACAAGAGAGATGATATAAGATGGGCTCGAAACATTAAAGTGCCTAGTAGGGAGATAAAAAATGCAATTTTAAGGTTTAATGATAAAAATGACATTTTTAGCAGTTATGGTCAGCCATAATTTAATGAGTCGAAATCAGTTGTTTTATATTAAACTAACTGCTAATCTTACTCATCCCATTCCAAGCCTTTTTGTGATCATTCATATGCTAACCCCAATGATAAGATTAGGATTAGTGCTGAGGTAAGGGAGATCACAGAGAAAGTTATAGAAAATTGCAGAGCTCAGGGGAGAGGTAATAGTAATGCGATTTCTAGATCAAAGAGAAGAAAAGTAATGGCTACCAGGAAAAATTTTATTGAAAAAGGAAGGCGAGCAGAGCTTATTGGGTCAAAGCCACATTCATAAGGCGTAACTTTTTCATAATAGGAATTTACCTGAGGAATTCAAAATGCGATAATAACGAGGAGAGTAGATAGGCATAAGTTAACTGTGAGAGTGATTAATAGATTTATTACTCTTTTTTGGATTTAACCAAAACTGTTTGATTGGAAGTCAAATGTACGTGTATTATACTAAAAGAGTTATGATCCTCATCAATAGATTGAAATGTAGAGGAAAAGTCAAACTACGTCTACGAAGTGTCAGTATCAGGCTGCTGCTTCGAATCCGAAATGATGGGTGGAGGTAAAGTGATATATAATTTGTCGAATCAGACAGACAAACAAAAAAGTTGATCCAATGATGACATGGAGTCCGTGGAATCCAGTGGCTATAAAAAAGGTTGATCCATATACTCCGTCTGAGATAGTGAAGGATGTCTCAAAATATTCGGAGGCTTGAAGAATTGTGAAGTACACACCTAAGATAATGGTAATAGAAAGGGCTTGAATTATGTGGAGTCGTTCTCCTTCCATGAGACTGTGGTGGGCTCATGTAATTGATACTCCTGAGGCTAGTAAGACACAGGTATTGAGTAATGGGACATCAAGAGGGTTAAGAGGAGTAATTCCAGTTGGAGGTCAACATCCTCCTAATTCTGGGGTAGGGGCCAGACTAGAGTGGTAGAAGGCCCAGAAGAAGCCAGCGAAGAAAAATACTTCTGAGATAATAAAAAGGATTATTCCGTATCGTAAGCCCTTTTGAACTACAGGAGTGTGATGACCTTGAAATGTTCCTTCTCGAATAACATCTCGTCATCATTGAAATATGGTTAAAAGGTTAGTTGTTAGACCAATAAGTAAAATAGTAATGGAGTTATAATGAAATCATATGATAATTCCTGATGTAAGTAAAAGGGCGGATAGGGCACCTGTAAGTGGTCATGGACTAGGGTTAACTATATGGAAAGCATGAGTTTGGTGGGTCATTAAGTATTATCGTGTAGATAGAGGCTTACTAAGAGAGTAAAAACATAGGCTTGAATTAGGGCTACGGCAAGCTCTAGTATAGTAAGAAGAGTTAGAATTGTAAAAATAATTAGGGAACCTGAAGGGCTGATAGAGTAGATAGCTAGAGTGGCACTTCCAATTAAATGAATAAGGAGATGTCCAGCTGTGATATTAGCTGTTAATCGGATAGCAAGGGCTATTGGTTGAATAAATAAACTGATAGTTTCGATAATGATTAATATAGGGATAAGAGGTAAGGGAGTCCCTTGAGGGAGGAAATGGGCTAAAGAAGATTTAGTTTTGTGACGAAATCCTAATAAGACTGTTCCAGCTCAAAGTGGAATTGCTATAGCTAGATTTATGGATAATTGGGTTGTAGGTGTAAAGGAGTGGGGAAGAAGGCCTAAGAGATTAGTTGAGGCAATAAAAATGATGGTAGATATAAGTATTAAGGCTCAAGTTCGTCCTTTGGATGAATGTATAGTTATTATTTGTTTTGTAATTAGTTGGATAAGTCAGGATTGGAAGGTTGTCAAGCGGTTGTTAATTAGACGTTTAGGTGCTGGGAACATGAGGGAAGGGATAATTACGATAATAATTACTAGGGGGAGGCCTAAGTAGGATGGGACAATGAAAGAGGCAAATAGGTTTTCGTTCATTTTTTTTCTCAAGGTAGGGTAAAGTTGTGCTTTTTTATTGAATGAAGATCAGGGTTGATAATAAAATTAAAGCTTATGATTTTAAGTTGAAAAATGATAAATAGAGCGATTAGGGTACTTACAGACACCATAAGTCATGGTGCAGTGTCTAGTTGAGGCATTTCATTGTGGGGCCTTGTAGACCCTATCTTTAACTTAAAAGGTTAATGCTTAAATAGCTTCACAATGGTGTCTATGGTTAGATAATGACCAAGTTTCAAAATGTTTTAGTGGGATCATTTCAAGAACAATTGGTATAAAGCTGTGATTTGAACCACAGATTTCTGAACACTGCCCATAGAATAAACCTGGTCGAGAAGATGAGAGTGTGGCTTGGTTAAGCCGTCCTGGAACAGCGTCTGTTTTAATTCCTAGGGATGGAACTGCTCATGAATGAAGTACATCTTCTGATGAAATTAACATACGAATTGGGAGTTCAGTAGGTAGAATTACGCGGTTATCAACCTCCAAAAGGCGTAAGTCTCCTGGTTTTAAATCAGAAGTGTTAATTATGTAGGAGTCGAAAGTTAAATCTTCATAATCAGTATACTCGTAGCTTCAGTATCATTGGTGACCCATAGTTTTTACAGTTATTAGTGGGTTATTAATTTCATCTATTATATAAAGAACACGTAAGGATGGTAAGGCAATTATAATCAGAATTACAGCTGGCAATACCGTTCAGATAGTTTCGATCTCTTGTGCATCTACAGTGCTTGTATGAGTAAGTTTGGTAGAGAGTATTGAGGAGATAATATATAGGACTAAAGTGCTAATCAGGAATACAATTATTAATGTGTGATCATGAAAACTAGTTAATTCTTCCATGATGGGAGATGTAGCATCCTGAAGGCCCAGTTGAAGAGGATATGCCATTAAAGATACATAAGCTTTTCACTTATAATTTAACCTTGACAAAGTTATGTAATGTTTTTACTAGTATCTTATCAAGAAAGACATATTGGTATATGGTGCTGGCTTGAAACCAGTTTTTGGGGGTTCGAGTCCTTCCTTTCTTGTTTGCGATTGTTTAACAAAGGCTGGTTCTTCAAATGTGTGGAATGGAGGGGGACAGCCATGAAGTCATTCTAAGTTAGTATAGGTTAATTCAACATAATTAACTTCACGTTTGGCTGCGAATGCTTCTCAGATTATAAAAGCTATAATAATTACAGCTGTAAGAGAGATAAATGAGCCTATTGAGGATACAGTGTTTCAAGTAGTGTAAGCATCAGGATAATCTGAATATCGACGTGGCATCCCAGCTAGGCCTAGAAAATGTTGAGGAAAAAATGTCATGTTTACGCCGATAAATATAATAGTAAAGTGGATTTTAGCTCATATGTCATTTAAAGTGTACCCAGTCAGGAGAGGGAATCAGTGGACAAATCCTCCTATGATGGCGAAGACAGCTCCTATTGAAAGAACGTAGTGAAAGTGAGCTACTACATAGTATGTATCGTGAAGGACAATGTCTAAGGATGAATTAGAAAGGACGATCCCTGTTAGACCTCCTACTGTGAATAAAAAGATAAAGCCTAGGGCTCAAAGTATGGCAGGGGATCATTTGATGTTTCCTCCATGCAAAGTAGCTAGTCAGCTAAATACTTTAACTCCAGTTGGGATTGCAATGATTATAGTAGCAGATGTGAAGTATGCTCGAGTATCTACATCTATTCCTACCGTAAACATATGATGAGCCCAAACAATAAAGCCTAGGAATCCAATAGATATTATAGCTCAAACTATTCCTATATAGCCGAATGGCTCTTTCTTACCTGAGTAAAAAGTGACGATGTGAGAGATAATCCCAAATCCAGGAAGAATAAGAATATAAACTTCAGGGTGGCCAAAGAATCAGAATAGATGTTGATATAGGATAGGATCTCCTCCTCCTGCAGGGTCAAAGAAAGTGGTGTTAAGGTTTCGGTCTGTTAAAAGTATAGTAATACCAGCAGCTAAAACAGGTAAGGACAGAAGAAGCAGGACGGCAGTAATTAAAACTGATCAGACAAATAAGGGAGTTTGGTATTGGGAGACTGCAGGTGGTTTTATATTAATAATTGTTGTAATAAAATTAATAGCACCTAAAATTGAGGATACCCCGGCTAGGTGAAGAGAGAAAATAGTTAGGTCAACTGATGCTCCTGCGTGGGCCAAGTTGCCAGCTAATGGGGGGTAGACAGTTCAACCAGTTCCGGCTCCTGCCTCAATTATTGAAGAAGCTAGGAGAAGAAGGAAAGAAGGTGGGAGAAGTCAGAAACTTATATTATTTATTCGAGGGAATGCTATATCTGGTGCTCCAATTATTAAAGGAACCAACCAGTTTCCAAATCCCCCAATTATAATTGGCATTACTATAAAGAAGATTATTACAAAAGCATGGGCTGTAACTACTACGTTATAGATTTGATCATCCCCTAACAATGCACCTGGTTGACCAAGCTCAGCTCGGATTAAAATGCTAAGGCCAGTTCCTACTATTCCGGCTCATGCACCAAAAATCAAATATAAGGTACCGATGTCTTTGTGGTTTGTTGAAAATAATCAACGATTAATGAACATAAGTAAAGGTAAAATGGCTGAGTTTAGGCATTAGACTGTAAATCTAAGCACAGAGTTTCATCCCTCTTTTTACCATTAGTCCTGAGGTGATAATTCACATTGAATTGCAAATTCAAAGGAGCAGCTTCAATCCTGCCGGGACTTCTCCCGCCTCTTTTTTTTTTAGGCGGGAGAAGTAGATTGAAGCCAGTTGTTAAGGCATTTAGCTGTTAACTAAAGATTCGTAGGTTCAAGTCCTATCAGTCTAGAGAAGGTTTAGCTTAATTAAAGTAGTTGATTTGCATTCAGCAGATGTAGAAGTTATTCTGCAACCTTTAAAGCAGAAATTAAACGTTGGAGTTTACTTAGGGCTTTGAAGGCCCTTGGTCTATTTAACCTAAATTTCTAGAATAGAGAAAAAATTATTGGTGAGAGTGGAAGAGATATACAGGAGATTATAATTATAGGGGCAATAATTCATGGTTTCTTTTTTTTGCTCAAACGTCATGAGAATTTAAGGTTGTTTGGGGTAGGGAACAGGGTTAAGGCTGAGGCGTAGGTTAGCCGTAGGTAAAAATAAAGATTCAGAAGAGCTGCTATGGCTATGATTAAGCTAATCGTGGTGTTTTGATTTGTAACTAGTTCTTGGATAATAGCTCATTTAGGTAGGAAACCTGTTAATGGGGGTAATCCTCCTAGGGATATGAGGGTTATTAGTATAATTGATGTTATAAGGGTATTAGTGTTTCATGTTGTTGATAATGTAAGTGTTGAGTTGGCTGAGAGAAAAATTAATGAGATGAATATAGTTGATGTGAGAATAATGTAGACGAGAAGATTTAGAATTATAATTGTAGGGTTAAAGATGAGGATGGCTGACATTCATCCTATGTGGGCGATTGAGGAGAAAGCTATAATTTTGCGGGTTTGAGTTTGGTTTAATCCTCCTCACCCTCCTAGAACAATGGATAGAAGGGCTATAAATATAAGTATATTCTTGTCTAGGTAGGGTGCCAATTGATATATAATTGAAATGGGAGCTAATTTTTGTCAGGTTAATAATAGAAATCCTGAAATAAGAGGGATTCCTTGAATAACCTCAGGTACTCAGAAGTGGAATGGGGCTAGGCCTAGTTTTATTGCCAGGGCAATAGCAAATAAATATTGTGTCATGTTGTCTTCTGGATGAATCATATTTCATTGGCCGGAGGAGTTAAGGTTATTAAGGATAGCGAATATAAGGATTATGGATGCGGTGGCTTGGGTAAGGAAATATTTTGTTGCTGCTTCTGTTGAACGAGGATTATGGGGAAATGTTATAAGGGGAATGACAGCTAACATACTGATTTCTAGGCCAACTCATGTAAATATCCAGTGAGTTGACGTAAAAACTAAAATTGTCCCTGAAAAGACAGTGATTAGGGATAGTATGCATGCTATAGAATTGATTTAGTATGGGAAGGATTAATAACCAACATTTTCGGGGTATGGGCCCAATAGCTTTATTAGCTTACCTTACTAGAATTTGGTGTAATTGGTAGCACGAAGAATTTTGAGTTCTTAAGTTAGGGTTCAATTCCTTAAATTCTAGAAATAAGAGGAGTTTGACCTCTATGTTTTACTCTATCAAAGTAACTCTTTTATCAGACATATTTCTACGTGAGGGGTGGGATACTTGCTGTACATACGGGGAGTATGGTGTGTCATATGCATAGGGCCAATGTAAGGGGAAGAAAATTTTTTCATAGTAAGTGTATAAGTTGATCATAACGAAATCGAGGGTATGAGGCTCGGATTCATAGAAATAAAGATGTTAGGACTAGGGTTTTGAGAATTAAATTAGGTGTTGTATATTCAGGTGATAAATAGGAATAAGTAGGTCCAAAGAATAAAATAGCTGTAAGAGTATTTATAAGAATAATATTTATGTATTCGGCTATGAAAAAGAGGGCAAAGGGTCCTGCTGCGTATTCTACATTAAATCCTGAGACTAGCTCTGATTCTCCCTCTGTAAGATCGAATGGGGCTCGGTTAGTTTCTGCAAGGGTTGAGATAAATCATATTATAGCTAAAGGTCAAGTGGGGATAATTATTCATACATACTCTTGGGCTTGAGATAGGGCTGATATGGAAAATGGGCCTGCTAAGAGTATAATTGATAAGAGAATGATTGCTAGGGAAACTTCGTATGAAATTGTTTGGGCTATAGCTCGTAGTGAGCCAAATAAGGCATATTTAGAGTTGGATGCTCACCCTGATCATAAAATGGAGTAGACTGCTATGCTTGATGCCGCTAGGATAAATAAAAATCCTATATTTATATTGATTAGAGGGTATGGTATGGGTAATGGAAGTCAGAGGGATAGGGCTAGGGCTAGGGCTAGAATTGGGGCAATAGAGAAAAGGATTAGGGAGGATGTTGCGGGTCGTATTGGTTCTTTAATGAATAGTTTTATTGCGTCGGCAAAGGGTTGGAGAATTCCATATGGTCCGACTACATTAGGGCCTTTGCGGAGTTGCATGTAGCCTAGGATTTTTCGTTCTAAAAGGGTAAGAAATGCTATAGCTAATAAAATAGGGACTAAGAAGATAATATAATTAATAATAAACACTGTGTTAAGAAGAGGAGTTGAACCTCTGAGAATAAAGTCTTAAGTCTTACGCAATTACCGGGCTCTGCCATCTTAACAGTTCCTTATCTTGGAGAAGTGTTTGTTAGAGGTATATTGTTAATTAAGATAATAAATCATTAGTTGTTATACCAAGGCTCTTTACGAAGTTGGCCTCATTTCTCTGATCCTTTCGTACTGGGAGAAATAATAAATAGATAGAAACCGACCTGGATTTCTCCGGTCTGAACTCAGATCACGTAGGACTTTAATCGTTGAACAAACGAACCCTTAATAGCTGCTGCACCACTAGGATGTCCTGATCCAACATCGAGGTCGTAAACCCTACTATCGATATGGACTCTCAAGTAGGATTGCGCTGTTATCCCTAGGGTAACTTGGTCCATTGATCAGAAATTCTGGGTCAATTGGGACATGGAAATATTTTTGACTTGTAAGTCTTAAACTTGGTCTTTCGGAGGATTTCTTGTTCTCCGAGGTCACCCCAACCAAAATTTATACTCTAGGTATAAGTTAATTAGTGCCCGTGGGTGAAGAAAAACTAGTTGAAGAGTAGTGAATTTAAGCTCCATAGGGTCTTCTCGTCTTATTTTATGATTTCCGCCTCTTCACGGAAAGGTCAATTTCATGGATCAGCTGTAAGAGACAGTTAAGCCCTCGTGATGCCATTCATACAAGTCCCTAATTAAGAAACAAATGATTATGCTACCTTTGCACGGTCAGAATACCGCGGCCGTTTAACGTTAGTCACTGGGCAGGCGGTGCCTCTAATACTAGTAATGCTAGAGGTGATGTTTTTGGTAAACAGGCGGGGCTTGAATTTGCCGAGTTCCTTTTACAGCTTTTAATCTTTCCTTGTGACATACCTGTGTTGGGTTAACAAGATGAGTTTTTACGAAGTCTTGGGAGAGGGTGATTGGATGGTTTGTTAACTATCAGTGACTTATTCGGTAAGATATATGCTTATGTCAGGAGAATTATTTCTTATTACTTATACTAACATGAATTCATTTAATATAAATTAAATTGGCTCAATTACATTATAGGGGTTGAAAGATATAGATGGGATAATTATTATAAAAATTATGTTGAGCTTGAACGCTTTCTTAATTGGTGGCTGCTTTTAGGCCAACTATGAGGCGTAAATTACGTACCCACTAAAAAAGGTTGAATCCTAGTTCTAAAGGGCTGTACCCCTTTAGATTAACATTAAAATTTACAATAAATTTATTTTTAAGCTAAGTAAATTTTAAGTTGAACTTAAATTCTTATCTTGAGCAACCAGCTATCATCAGGCTCGGTAGGCTTTTCACCTCTACCTTCAAATCTTCTCACTATTTTGCTACATAGACGAGTTGGCTCTTTAGGCTGTTTGAAGGTAGCTCGTCTGATTTCGGGGTGTTTGGCTAAATGCTTTGTGTCAAACTTTTTCTAGTTAATTCATTATGCAAAAGGTAGAAGGTTAAATCTTTGCTTTTTTTTACTTTATTTAGTCTTTCATCTTTCCCTTGCGGTACTTCATCTATGGCTCTATAATTAAGTTTCTATCACCTATACTTGTTTTATGTAAATGATTTAGATTAACAATTATGAATTATTTGAGTGAATAAGTTGATTAGGCTAGATATAGTTCAAAGCATTCAATATAATCTTGAAATCTTCTGAGTGTAAGTCAGATGCTTTTATTAAGCTACACTTTGATTTATTCCAAGCACACTTTCCAGTACGCTTACCATGTTACGACTTGTCTCCTCTTAATCCCTCTTAATTAAGTTATTAACACTATTATTTAGAATGTTGAGGAGGGTGACGGGCGGTGTGTGCGTGCTTCATTGCTCGATTCAATTAAACACTCTAGTTTTAATTTACTACTAAATCCTCCTTTATTCTATTATTTCAAATAGGGTTTCGTGTGTTCTAAGAAAGAAAATGTAGCCCATTTCATCCCATTTCATAAGCTACACCTTGACCTAACTTTTTTATGTCATATAATCGGGCTTACTAGTCTATCTTTTTAGAGTTTGCTGAGGATGGCGGTATATAGGCTGTTTTAGCAAGAAATGGTGAGGTATAGCGGGGTTTATCGATTACAGAACAGGCTCCTCTAGACGGATATAAAGCACCGCCAAGTCCTTTGAGTTTTAAGCTATAGCTAGTAGTTCTCTGGCGATTAAGTTTGTTGAAAACTTAATGGAGTTTATGGCTACACATAGTGGGGTATCTAATCCCAGTTTGGGTTGTAGCTTTAGTGTTTATTTGGGTAAATAAAATCTCTTTAGACGCTGACCTTCATATTAGCCAAGACTTTTCACGGATTAGCTAAATTTTAATTTTACTAGATTTCACACTCTTTACGCCGGACTTCATTCACTTGGGTCATTCGTATGACCGCGGTGGCTGGCACGAAGTTTACCAACCCTTAATCAGCATGGCTTAGTCAAACTTTCGTTTATTTTCTTAATATTTGTTACTGCTGATGACCCGTGGGGGCGTGGTTAGACTTGGCGTCTTTAGCTTCTGGATGTTGAGAGCTTGATGCCAACTCCTTTAACTCGTTTCAGAGTTTTGGGGCTTTACTCACTGGTCCGTAGAGACTTGCATGTATAATCCTGCTAATAATGAATGAAAAGGCTAGGACCAAACCTATATGTTTATGGAATTACATAATTCTTCTAGGCATTTTCAGTGCCTTGCTTTGTAGATAAGCTACATTAACCCGGAGTGCTTTAAGGAGTTAAAATTTTATGCGAGTTTTTGATAAGTTGAGATTTGGTTACTTACATGTCAAATAACGATAAATTGTAGGCTTAAAATTGTTAGGTTTGGGGTAATCTCCTAAATACGGGGAGTTGCTTTTATGGGTAGGGTGAAATTTTAGTATCTTTTTTTTTCATGTCCTCGAGCATTAACATATAACTCAAGAGCTTATCTTAATGGGGTTTAAGGATCTTAGACAAAAAGTCCAGCTACAGATCAATTGACTGCGTCCATGCCTTGACGGCTTAGCTGAGTCACAGCATCCTAAAATTAAAAAAATACCAGAGGTCTGACAGATCAGTTATGTTGATCATGGGCTGATTAGACACTAATCCATCGAGATGTCTTATTTAAGGGGAACGAGTGGGCGGTCTTAATGGTATGGCCCTGAAGTAAGAACCAGATGCCAGGTATAGATTCAAATTAGCTACCCCCAAGGTTAATGGGCCCGGAGCGAGGGCTAATAGGCCTAGTGGGCGGGTTGATGGTTTCACGGAGGATGGTAGATTAAGGGACCACTAGTGGAGGTGGCTCATCCATTAGGCAGAGAATATCGAAACTTGATGGACGAATGTGGGTATAGTGATTGTTGTTGACTAGCATTAAATGAATGTGGAAAGTAATATTCGTGTTGAAAATCAGTAATGTGGAATAATGGGAGTTATGTAAATGTACTGGATGGGTAATATGTACTTGCTTATATGCATGGGGAAAATAATTAATGTGGATTAGACATATTTATGTTTTACAGGTGATTAATCTGTATATGCACTGCAAAAAAAATTGAAAAACGCCGAAAAATCGTCAAAAATTGAACTGACAAGATTGTTTGCACAAACTTGATTATTAAATACAGGGAGTAGTTAAAAAAAAAGAATACCAGCTTTGGGAGTTGGAGGTAAGACTAGGTCTTCTCCCTGATTGCTTTAAGAAGCAAATTACTTCATCTTAGGCTTACAAGACCTATATATTTCTTATACTATTAAAGCTTCTTCATTTAAGAATTTTATTTTCAATAAGTCCAGCGACAGGGAGAAGGACTAGAATAATTGTAAAGTAGAGGATGGAAGCAACTTGGCCGATGATGATAAAAGGGGGTTCTACAGGTTGGCCCCCGATTCAGGTTAGGATAAATAAATCAGAAACTAGGGTCCAGAATAAGAGTTGGCTGATTGGTCGGAATATTATGCTGCGCTGGTTAGCGGTGTGGAGAAGAGGGAAAAATGCTAGAACTAGGATAGAGAGAACTAGGGCAATTACTCCTCCCAGTTTATTGGGGATTGATCGCAAGATTGCATATGCAAATAAGAAGTATCATTCTGGCTTAATGTGAGGAGGAGTGTTAAGGGGGTTGGCTGGAGAATAATTATCAGGGTCTCCAAGTAGATCTGGGAAGAAGAGGACGAAAGTAAGGAAGGAAGCTAAGATAATAAATACGCCTAAGAGATCTTTAATAGTATAGTATGGGTGAAATGGGATTTTGTCTGAGTCTGATGGGATGCCTAATGGGTTGTTGGAACCGGTTTCGTGTAGAAAGAGAAGGTGTACTATGGCCGTAGCAGCAATGATAAATGGAAGGATAAAGTGAAACGCAAAGAAACGTGTTAGGGTTGCTTTATCTACTGAAAACCCCCCTCAGATTCATTCTACTAAACCTGTTCCTACATAGGGGATAGCGGATAGAAGGTTAGTAATTACAGTGGCTCCTCAAAATGATATCTGTCCTCATGGTAGAACATATCCTATAAAAGCAGTGGCTATAGTCAGAAATAAGAGGATAATTCCAACATTTCATGTTTCTTTATATATGTATGAGCCGTAGTAAATTCCTCGGCCGATATGGAGATAGAGGCAAATAAAAAATAGCGAGGCCCCGTTAGCATGAATATAGCGGATTAATCAGCCGTAATTTACATCACGGCAGATGTGGGCTACTGAAGAAAATGCTGAGACAGTGTCGGCGGTGTAGTGTATTGCTAAAAATAAGCCTGAGGCGATTTGAATAATTAAGCATAAGCCTAGAAGAGAGCCAAAATTTCATCAGCTTGAGATATTGGAAGGGGCTGGAAGGTCAATGAAGGCATGGTTAACTATCTTTATTAGGGGGTGAGATTTACGGATAATTGTCATTAGTATAAGTTTTTATAGTTGAAGAAACAACGATGATTTTTCATGTCATGGGTCATGGTTTAAGTCCATGTAAAAATTATGACAATCTTGTTAATTTTAATAATGGTTTTATTAGTGTTAGGTTTTATTGGAGTTTCAGTAAAACCATCACCTATTTTTGCGGGAGGGGGTTTAATTATTAGTGGGGCGGTTGGATGTGGTGTACTAATTATGAGTGGAAGCTCTTATATGGGCTTAATAGTTTTTTTAATTTACTTAGGGGGGATGATGGTTGTGTTTGGTTATACAACTGCTATGGCTGCAGATGATTATCCTGAGTCTTGAAGCTCTAACCTTTGGCTTTGATTTGTTCTTCTATCAGGCATTTTATTAGAAGTTGTGTTAGTTATTACTGTGCTTCATTTTGATGGTTTAATTGATGTTGTGGCTCTGTATAATTCTGGGAATTTTTTAGGTTTTGGTGATGATGATGTTTTATTGGTTCGGGTGGATTCTATGGGTAATGCGGCTATTTACAGTTATGGAAATTGAATCATGGTTGTAGGAGGATGGACTTTGTTTATAGCTGTATATATTATTATTGAGATTACACGTGGGATTAGATAATCAGAATGAAGATTAGGAGTGTGGAAATAATGAAGGAGGAGAAGTAAATTTTCAGTAAGCCTCGATGGTCAGAAGATAAAGTTGAGGCTGATGTTTGAATATGAGAGAGAAGTTTGGGTATAGATTTTTCAATTCATGTGAAGTCTAATAAGCGTGTAGCAATACTTTGACTAAACTGAAGATTGAGTTTAGGGACAAGACGATGAATAGTAGTAGGGAAATACCCTAATAGGTTAGAGAAATTAAATAAGTTAGATTTGGGGTAAATTTTGATATAGGAAGCTATAACATTTAGTTCTATAGCAATAAGAAGCCCTAAAAGGGTAACGATTAGGGCTGTGAGTTTAATTAATAGAGGTATTGTTATGGCTTGAATAGATATTGGACTAATAAAATTAGATAAAAGGAAACCTGCAAAGATACTTCCTAAGAAGAGACGTTTAATTGGGTTTATAAGGTTGGGGTGATTTTC